>APFE031127367.1:162659-240460 GCA_000404065.3 Pinus taeda | reverse complement strand
ATTATTTTATTTCTAGAAATAAGTAAAATTAGTATCACACGTAATGTATTTGAATAAATATCATTATGTTATTAATAGATTAATACTAATAGAGGCCATGAGTTCCATTCATATTCCTAAAAAATAGGATGTTAGGAGTAAATGAATAAATATATAATTCTAATGGTCATAGGTTCTTAAATTAATAACTAACTATATATATGAATGTTTAAAGGTATGATAATTCGTTAGTAAAATTATAATCCTTACCTTTTATGTAATATCCTATTTTATTTGTTTATAAGGTTATTAAATAAACAATTAATAATATCTTTTTACGAGGTTGAATTTGACCCTAAGACTTAGGTAACAAAATAAATTTAATATTTTTATTATTAATATTATTTTATTAGTATTACAAGTAATATATTTCCTTAAATATTTTTATGTTATTAATAAATTAATCCTAATGGAGACCTTGAATTCTATTCATATTCATAAAAACAGGATGTTAGGAGTAAATGAATAAATATATAATTCAATGGTCATAGGTTCTTAAATTAATAACTAACTAAATATATGAATGATTGTTAGAGGAATGACAATTATAATTTTATGTAATATCATATTTTATATGTTTACAAGGTTATTAAATACTCAATTAATAATATCTTCTTACGAGGTTGGATTGATAAGTAAGGGTGAGTGCCTACTAAATAATTTATTAGGTTTACTGAGATTCTCTCTCTCTCTCTATATATATATCTATATAAATGTAAATAATTCATTATATATATACAAATTTAGAGATAGAAAACTATTAGGAAAAGCTAAAAAAGAGCTGAAAATAAAAGCGTTTAAAGAGGATTAATCACACAAATAAAAAGAATAACATTAACATGATTGACATAATATATATATACCTAATATAAGGACCACAGAAACTAAAAAAGGACAAGCAAGGGACACATATCAGCCCTTATAAAAAAGAATCCTATTTCTACAAGAAGACCGAAAGTTAATCAAAAATAAAAATCGAAGGAACATAAGACGAAACCAATTCGGAGAAAGAAATCGGATGAACCGAAGGGGGAAGGAAGAAACCCTAAGAGGATAGGGCAGGGATCCAACTCCTGCTAACCCTCCACCCGTCATCACGATTAAGATTAATGGGTCTTCGCTCAATTTCAATAGCTTCCCTTAACTTACGGTGATGGAACCGATCCACCTTGGCAATGACTTTGGCCTCCTCGATGCAGACTTGATGCTTAGTCTTATCCACATGCTCTGCTAAGGCAGAGGACTTTGTTCTACAATGCCTCAGGTCTGCTGCATGTTCACAAATTCTCTGCTGGATGGAGTGCCCTGTTTCTCCTATATAGGGCGTCCCACAGGAGCAAGGAATCAGATAAACACCCTTCAAATCCTTGGGGTTGACAGGATCCTTCACCGATCGTAATGAATTATGAATGGTTTTTAGGGGCCTGAAGGTAGAGGGAATATCAAACTTTCTGAGGATCCGAGCAATCTTGTCTGTGGTTCCTTGGATGTAGGAAAGATGAACGCCTGGATGGCGTTCCTTGGGCTCTTTCTTTATCAACACATTTTTGGAGGCTCTAAGGAAAGCCTTCCGCCCAAGCTGCCTACTATATCCGTTTTCCACAAAGACATCAAGGAGGTGGGATCTCTCTCCATCCAGGCTCTCCTTATCTGAGATCCAGAGGGCACGCGTAGCAAGGGTGTTAAGGACACCCATCTTCTAAGCTGGGAAATGATGGGAATCGGCATGAAGATATTGCTCTGTGTGCATTTTCTTTCTGTACACCGCGTGGGAGAGAGAGCCGTCCTTCTTTCTAGAAATAAGAATATCCAGGAAAGGGAGGCTACCATTGACCTCTTTTTCCATGGTGAACTTAATAGCTGAGGACTGGCCATTGAGGTGATCCAAGAAACGATTTAGCTCTTCATGGCCATGGGACCAGATGACATTAGTGTCATCTACATACCTTTTCCAAAGCTTAGGAGGGAGACGAGCCGAGGCAAGAGCCTTGGCTTCCAAATCTTCCATAAATAGATTCGCCACGATCGGGGAGAGGGGGGAACCCATTGCAACCCCACAGGTCTGCTTGAAGAACTCACCCTCAAAACTAAAGAACGTGGAAGTGAGACATACCTCTACCAAATGAGCGGTATCTGGATCAGTTAGGCGGTAGATCACTTCCATGGCCTCTCTTATAGGAATGCTCGTGTACAGGGAGACCACATCAAAGCTGACAAGAATGTCCTCAGGGTCTAGCCTAATATCCTCGAGATCCCTGATGAAGGATGCAGAATCCTTTACGAAGGAATCGGTGCGGCCAACCAAGGGCTTAAGCTTAAGAGCCAGAAACTTGGCTAGAAGGTAGGTCGGACCCCCGATGGTGTTGACGATAGGCCTCATAGGGACCCCTTCCTTGTGGATTTTAGGCACCCCATAGATCCTAGGAGCGATGGGATTGCTCTCCACGAGCTTTCGGGACAGGGCACCCACCGAGCTACTAGACTTGATGGCGCGAGGCACTGCTTTGGAGATTTTCTTCAGAGGGTTCTTGGCAAGTTTTTTGTAACTGCCACTGTTGTGAAGATGATCTAACATCTTCTTACGGTAATCATCTCTGTCCAGGATGAATTAACTAAATTAATTATATTAATCTAATTAATTAATATATTAATATTAATAATTTCATATCATTATTATTAATTTGATTTATAATATTATTATTTGATTTGATTTTATTGATATTAATTATATTAATTATTTAATATATTATTATTATTAATTGTATTAATTATTTTATCATTAATTATTTCATCTATTAAACTTTCAATTATCAATTCAATTTTAATACATTAATATAATTAAATCAACAAATAAGATTAATTAATTTAATTCAATATATTAATTCTAATTTAATATTTTAATATTAATGTCAGATTATTAATTTAATCAATATTAATTAGCATTAAATAATTTTATTTAATATTCTATATATATAAATTAATATATTATATTTAATTAATATTAATACTTTAATTCTAATATTAATTAGTTTAATATTAATATAAATTAATTTAAGATAATATTGATGATTAATACATTAATTAAAATCAATTATTAATATATTATTACCTCAACCAAAATAATCGACTGAATGATTAATTAATTTAATTAATTAAAATTAATCATTCAAGCCAACCTCTGCGGATCAAAAAATGTTCTCACATCATTATTTATTACCTTCGAAACAACTCTTCTTCTAGCTTCATTCAAAAGTCCTGAAGATGGATCCCAGTTGGGATTTGAAACGTTGGCATAAAAAGGTTCATACTGTGGGTTCTCCGGTAACTGAATTAAAAGATACAAACCACAAATCTCTTAAATCCAGAAGTATAACTATGAGACTAATACTCAGGATCTTTTGTTGACCATGGTTACGTTATGATGTGTTTAGTAATTATGGTGTATGATAAAATTGAATGCCCTGACTTGATGGATTGAGTTATGTGACAAAGAATTAATGCATGTGATCGCGATTCTTGAAGTCTACTCCTATTAGCTCTTTAACACTAACCCTTGATGACAGATTAATGTCATGATGAAGTAGTTGAAGATAACATATATAACCATGATGAATATGTGGATATAGTCTAATTTTATGATCTAACATATCTATTGATGCATTATAGCATTATAGAGAGGTTGATGACATGAATGATGATGAATGAAGTAGATTCCCGTTTAGAGGTAGAACCTCTCCATAACATCCCTTCTCCTATTGACATTTGCATTATATACTCTTCACTGTTAAAGGTCTCCTATTGACATTTGCATTATATACTCTTCACTATTAAAGGTCTCCTATTGACATTTGCATTATATACTCTTCACTGTTAAAGTATGATTTATGGGCTTGAATAGAAAGACATTTGACATTGATGATCTGCAACAAAGTTATGATCTAAGGTGAGAGAGTTTTCTCTTACTATAAGCCTCAATCATACAAAAGAAAACCTATAGGTACATTTGTAGCCTCCCATTTGCATGGAATCAAGCTCAAGGGTGTGACCAAGGCATTGAGATAGTTCTAGGAAGATCCAACCACAGTCACTCACTTACAGTGTTTCAAAGAGTGACTGGGAAGCCTCATTCACTCGCATAACATCTTTAAGGGTGTGACTATAATCTCCCAACTGCCTACAGGGAATGCCTATGAGTGTGACTATGCTTGTTGAACACAAAATGTGCATGAAATCAGATGTTCACCTGAAGGATGTCAGTCCTACAGATGTGGAGCAAACAACAGAAAGATCTATGAGCAGGAAAATTTGAATGTTTACTATAATATGAATATATAGACTGACATTGTGTTTGCAGGTGACTGATACATGCATATAAATATGTCATTATGTTTAAAGTTTGTGCTACAAGAGTTTTACATATATTTGGTTGTTTAATATAGATAAACAATGTTTGGAGTTTTGACATGATGTATCATAATGACTTGATATGTTTTGGACTATAGATCTCTCTATGAGAGAAAAATTGGGATTTGAACTAATGATTTGATTTGACGACTGATGATTTGCCTTGATGACAATGCTATGTGGGCATAGTGACTAATATTGTTACTCGATAATGGTTTTGTACTAGCCTCCTCATTCTTAGTGTTAAACACATGCATGGCAAAAATAGAAGATGAGTGATAAGCATGAGAGTGTATCTATTATTAACAAATGATATAAATTTATAGTACATTCATATGACCTTTGGTTTCATATTCCAAGGTCTCTTGGAATTGCTTAGACTATTTAGCTTCCACACCAACCCTTAGAGGATTAGGTGTCCAACGTTCGCCCCCTTAATCCGAAAGGTTATGTATGAGTCCAAGAAGAGGGTTGTAATACAAAACATGCAAAAATGCATGGTAGCACTAGGCTGAATGTGCTCTTTGAAATGTTGGTATAAGGGGGTGGTTTAAGGATGACCACAAACACTGGAATGCTTAGTGTAGTTCCTAGAACTCTTCCAAATCTGGCATGAAGCTCAGGTCTTCTGCTAGAGGAAGTGCTCCTGATGTTTTGAAGATGGAAACCTTCAACCAATAAAGGAAGGTATCACCCCGCATAAAAGGGAGAACCTCAACCTGAAAAGGGAGGTCTCAACCTGTGATGGTTTAAGGATTACCACCAACTCTGGAATGCTTAATGCAATTCCTGGAACTCTTCCAAAACTGGCAAGAAGTTGAAGTCTTATGCTAGAGGAAGTGTCCTCAATTCTTTGAAAAGGCATCACCAACTTAAGGCATGCTCAGGGGCATATTTTTCTCTGGCTACAACTCTAAATCTGGTATGGCAGGTTGTGGCTCGTGCTCGCTTGATGTGGCTTTAAAGCTTGTAGATGACCATCATTTCCCCCCTGACAGATACAAGGTGGGAAGATGAAGAGATCTCAACTGCAAGACTTTTCAATATTCGAGAATAAATCCTGTTGTATGAGTGAAATATCTTCTTGGTTGTCGAAGCCCATTGCCAAGAAGCGATCCATCCAAGATGAATCTTTGTTCTTGTAGGAAATATTTTTATTTATTTATTTTTTTCTGAAGCATCTATTTGAATAATGACTGGTTTTATGACAGTGCTTATATGGATGAAGATCAAAACAATGATCTTTCATGTGGCCAACTCAGTCACAGTGTTGGAATTTCACAATATGTTGTTGTTGTTGTGGAAGAGGGGCTAAATCTGGAACAGCTGAAGGTGAATTGTCATGAAGGAATCCAGCACTCTGAAACTGGTTGGGTTTTGAGTAATCTAGAATATGAAAGGACACGTCCTTGTCATATCCAAGACCAGTTCTGTGCTTGTTGTGGACAAGCTCTTCCCAAGGTCTGATGACCGACTTGGGAAGTGCAAACTGAATTTCTGCATCTGCATGTACAACTGTTTCTTCATTGAGTACTAAATCTAAATGAACTTCAACAATATGGGAGTTTATCTCAATGTTTAGAATAAAATGATGCTTACCATGTTGTAGCTCTTCTTGTTGTAGCTTTGTCTCAAGCTGCAAAAGCTCAATATTCTCCTATGCATTTTGGAGACAAACTTTAATACTGGAAAGAGAGGTTTTGTTGATCTTAACCATCTCATAAACAGTTGAATGTATTAAATTATTCAGTAGTTTCAATACATCATCCATTCGATCCATTTCAAACCAATATAATTAGAGAAGTGATGTTATATTCAGCTACAAATTGACCTATAAAATGATAAATAGTTGCAACTACTAGATGAGTAGCACGATACCAATATCACCAAGTCACTGTAGCAGATAGCCTAGTACCAATTTCAATGCAGCAAATGACTCATTTCTTCAATGCACTTACTTCTCAAACTACTCACACTGTGCAAAAGAAGAGCCAATCTTCTACTTTCTTTGTAAATGAAATTTGTTAGTTCTAGAGCCTACTTGCAAAACATATTTTCATTCTAGATTCAAAAATGCAATCATCTTCCAGATTCTTGACATACAAATTGGTGAATTTTTTATCGGTAGAAGGTCCAATCCTATCATTCCTTTTAATGAACTTTCCAACATATACTTGATTGCGCTCTAACATCATCCCATTAACATTCTCAATGGTTGCATTTGCAGCTTCCTCCATTTCAAAGTGAACAAACCCATATCATAAATAAGCTGTTTCAGACAAGAGACAAGTGAGCAAAGAATTCCAACTTTCTTAGCAACTACGGAAGATGTTAACATAAAAAATTATGTACTTGACATTATGAAAAACAAACCGCAGAAACAAAGATATATTTCTAGTCAGTTTCTATATGATATATGATTATTCTCAATAACAAATGAAATTTCCTGTATCATATAAAAACTGACAAACTAGATTGCCAAATACATATAGCACAATGCATGTAAATCTAAGATCTTTAGAATAGACCTCCAAGAAGGAATATTACCTTCAATCATTTCTTTCAGACTAGTAATTCACACAATGATATCCCTAATGAAACAACGCACGGGAAATAACACTTGAAATTATGTTCAAGCAAGTGGAGGTTTAATTCGATTAATAGTTTATAAGAACTTGTTTGATCTCTAAAGCATAAAACTTCCGGATAAACATAAATATATATAAAAATACTTTTATTAATAAATGAATTATAGATGATGATCGTTTACAATGGGTTGCCTGGCTTATATACCACCATGGGCACCCTTTGGGAAAGGGCATGATCTTATGATCATGCCCTTTCATCTAACTAACCTAAAATTAAACAATTTACCTAGAATTAACTAATTTTTTACATAACATTTCCTTCCTCTCGAAAGAATGCTTTGTTCTCAAAGCATACGCAACGACAGATGTTGTTGACAAAATGCTTCATTCTCCCAAGAAGCGTCTTCTTCGGTAAGTCTCTCCACTTGATTATATATTCCAAAATGATCAAAGTCACACACTGTAAAATATCTTGAATTAATCTCTCAATTTTCGATTTTTGGTGATGTGGATATCGATATGGCTTTTTCATAGGTCGGTCTTGAAATACTTTTTCATGCTTCTGAATTAGATCTTGCATCTCTGGTGACTCTTCTTTGGTCATATTTGCAGATAACATTTCTAATTGATGACATTGTACTGCATAAGTAGGTGCTCTTCTTCGACTCAGCTTCATCATCTGAGATGATGACACAACATGATTTTCTGGTGCTTGGAATCCATGTAGTTTGTACTTCTGACCTCCCCATTTGAATTTTATAAATTGTACTTGATGGTTGGCGGTATAAGTACCTAAAGTTCGTAGCCATTGGATGCCTAAGACTACATCTACTCCTCCTAATGGTACCGTGAAGAATGGAGACTCTAATTTAAATTCTTGAATATGCAAATTGACCTTATGGCATTTCCCCACCTTTTCAATCTTCTTACCATTAGCTATCATCACTTTCATGTTTGGTAAGGGAAATGAAAAGATATTGAGTTTCTTAGCCATAGTCGCATCTAAAAAATTGTGTGTGCTTCCGGAGTCGATGAGAACCACTACGTTTTTCTTCTTTATGTGTCCTTTTAACTTTAAGGTCTGAGGTTATGATATACCTGTCATGGCTGATAATGACACTTGCGCAATACTTCCGTCATCTAATTCTGGTGATAATTCTAGGGCGTCTTCTATTTCTTCTATGTCATAATATTCACTATTTGAATCATTGGTTGCTTCACAATTATATAGGTTCTTTGGTTCTTTCCTTTAGCACATCTATGTTTGGGGTCCCACTTCTCACCACAGTGTTTACATTTACCCTCTTTTATCCTTTGAATTTCCACATTATATTTTTCATCTTCACGACGATGTTGTGGAACGTATCTTGTATTATTGGAGTCCATATACTGAGGCATCCTTCATCTTGAATATGTTTTTTCCGCTTTTGACTAAAATATTGGTTCGGATTTCTTTTCGTCTGTTTTTGCTTTTCGTCTTGCTACTTCTATTTATGTAATGTCATGCATCTCAAGTTTTGCTTGTAAATGGGATTTAAGTCCTGAGACGTATGATTAAATCAAACGAGATTCTGATAACCCAGGTATTCGTGTTACTAAGTTCTTCCATTCTTGAGTGTATTCGTCCACACTTCCTTTTTGTCGTAACTTGATGAGTTTTGAAAAGAATTCTTCTTCTCTTACACCTTGGAATTTTTTAAAAAATGCATCTTTAAATTTTCTCCAGTTAATGACGTGTGTTGTTTTTTTCCACCACATATACCAGTTGTATGCTTTTCCTTCCATTTTCATAGATGCATGTCTGAGTGTTTCGTCATCATCAGTGATGTCATATATCTCAAAGTATTCTTCTGCTTTATTTAGCCATGCAACATTTTTTTTTCGTTTCCATCGAATTTAGGCATCTCGACCTTTGCCCCCCTTTGGTATGTGGCTAATGGTTGAGCAAAAAAAGGGTGTTGATTAGTGAGGGTATCCCAAAGTTGCTTGTTTGTAAAGGCTGTGTTACTTGCTTCTTGGTGGGGTGTTGCTGATTTTTTTGGGGATTCAACCTTTTCATGAGAATCTGTTGACTTTGTTGAATCTGATGAGAGATGTTCTTGATTCTCTTCACTTTCTTTTAGTAGCTCTTCGGGTGTACAATTTGACTTTTTACACAGAAGTTTCAGCATTGTTAAGACCTCTTTGATGCTTACTTCTGTTTGGACTTGTTGACTTTCCATTTTTATCTCTATTTGATTTGTCGTATCTTGAAGATATTTTATTTTATTAGCTTGCTCCTCAAGCTTTTTATTGACCTCATCGTGGTTGTTATTTATCTTATGCTCTGCATCAACCAATCTTTTTTGGAAATCTGCCATTGTCATTGTCGACATTGAGCAGGTTTGCGGGGGCGTGTATTTATTTGCCAGCTAATATATATTATATTTATATATATATAATATATATATAATATATTATATATATATATATATACATAATAATATATTTTTTTTTCTCTTTTTTTTTAACTAAATTAAATTATAATTAACTTTTAATTAAATTAAATTAACTTTATTATTATATATATATATATATATATATAACTATAAATTATATTCTATATAATTTATTAATATATTTTACATTATAACTTATATATATTATCATATATACGAGTCACGTATTACTCTATAGAAAATCACGTATTAATCTATAATTATCTTATAATTATTTTAATGACCAAGTGGATAATCACGTCCCAATGGAAATGTCAACCGTTGACTGTTGAAAACCCTTCGTTTTTTGAGTTTTTTACCTGCCCACACCTTCGAAATATACGTGGAGGGTTTTACGATGAATAACCCGCTTGTGATTGACCCGACCACATTTATGTATGGACACAAAAACTGATTGACTTCCAACCACGACACATCGTTGATTTCCAACTAAGTTTCGCCTCCACCAGAGATACTTGGCACTAAGAATTAGTGTGTTGACAACGACGGTGCAGACTGTTGGAAGGGAACAACAGACCAAGAGTCTGGGTACACAACAATTGGGTGCAGAAGATGTCGGTCGGAATGGGGATGGAACAAGACAGGGTGTGTTGACAGTGGCGGGGTGATGGATTACAATGGAAATGGATTACGCAACAGCGGATTGGGCGTAGAGACGTTGGCCGGAAGAGGGATGGATGGAACCTAGAGGTGTGTTGACAGCAGAAGAATGATGGATTGCAGACAGGTGAAAATGTAGCAGACTACACAGTGGAAAAAAGCAGTTCGATGATACAGTGGGATGCACAGTGGGAGTAATTGTCTACGGAAAAGAAGTGAGGTTTTCCAGAGGCCCCGAGTGCTTTGATACCAGATGAAGCATAAAACTTCCGGATAAACAGAAATATATATAAAAATACTTTTATTAATAAATGAATTACTGATGATGATCATTTACAATGGGTTGCCTGGCTTATATACCGCCATGGGCACCCTTTGGGAAAGGGCATGATCTTATGATCATGCCCTTTCGTCTAACTAAACCTAAAATTAAACAATAAACCTAGAATTAACTAATTTTTTACATAACAATCTCTATCACTTTATTCTCCTTCAATGGCCTCCGCTCAAAGCTGCCCTTTGAATTCTTCTTATTTTTGTTTTGCTGGCACCGTTCTTGTTACAGTAGACACTCCATCCATGAAATTTGTCTGCAATATTGCATTGACATTGTTAAGCAAGCCTTCCTTTAGCAAAACAACAATAAACTGTGAATGTGGGAAATGAGCTTTTATCATGCTTCCAATATTTTTTGTATGACTGAGGTGAAGAGCAGCATCAACCCTTCAAACCTAAATGGTAAGACCAACATTCAAAGGTTGCTCAGTGTTTTTCTTCCAGCAATCTCTGGCTACAATGCAGCTAATGGACAACGTTAATATGAACCAAGCGTATTATGGAGACAGTGTTAACTCTGTGGTAATGAACCAGGAGAGGCACAACATTCAGCGTTGCAGAGGAGATTTGATGCGTTTGCAGTAGAGTATGTGGACTGTGGACCTCTTCAAAGTGGTATGGAGCCAATAGTGGACTATGGACCATGCAACATGCAATCCTTTTCCAACAAACTGTGTGCTCCCTCCTGCGTGTTAGCTGTATAATTTCTCCTTTAGGCCTCACCCTCGACACTTGCAACCAATCTAAAACTCAATCAAATGTATCCAAATGTATATCTTCATAGAGAGTAATAAAATTGAAGCGGATAACATGTCAAGGATTTCCCGAGCAGGTTGGATTCTCTCCCCACCCCCGAAAGACCTCAAATGAACTAGCAGAACACCGATAATTTCCGATTTCATTTAAGGGTGACAACTTAGCCTTCGAAAGTCTCTAAGGAGCAACTTAATTTCAAACCCTGGTAGCCTCTGATATCCTTGAAGGCTGAGAGCTTCTTAGCATTCCAAAGTCTTCGAAGAGCAACTTAATTGAAAAAATGAAAAATATGTTGCGGGGATATGGAGGGGAGTCAACTGTAGAATCGATGGTGAGAAGGAGCATTATATGGCAATGTTCAAACAATGCGTATGAGAATAGAGGTATGGGCAACTTTCATACAGTGTAGTAGTTATTTAACGTTCAACGTACACCATACATTATGCCAAAGACCAAAATTATGGGGAAGGGAGTGAGAAGCATATGGAGCATGCTACAAACAAGTGTATTTTTAAGTGCAACAGTCCAGTTTTGAATGCCCAGAGAATAGCAACACAATCTAGTCTTGAACGCTTTTTTAAATAATTGGAGAGGGCGGTTTTTGAAATAATTGGAGCAGCATTAACTTATGCGATATCACCAAATATGCCCTCATCGCACCATAGTACCATGTCAGGGATGTTAGTTTTGCAATATGTGCAGAACATAAGCAGAATAGGCAAATAGGCAGAAAGGGAGTTACAAGGGCAAGAATACTAAAAATAGAGCTGGGTCTGATACCATGTTAAACACATACATGGTAGAAATAAAAGATGAATGATAAGCATGGGAGTGTATCTATTATTAACAAATGATATACATTTATAGTACATTCATATGACCTTTGGTTTCGTATTCCAAGGTCTCTTGGTCTTCCTTAGACTATTTAGCTTCCATAATTAGCACAATGGTTGAAATATTGACAGTTGTGATTCAGTATGAAGTAATCTCTCGATAAATTGATGGAACCTACATGACTTATCCTTGGTGTATGCATTTACATTTAGTGACTTATATTATGACCATGAGGATGACTTGATTTGATATTGCTTCACAAATGGAAACTTGTTGGCATGACAATAGATGAATTCATGACTCGATGAGAGCTCTACACGTTGTATAAAGAATCTAATACTGTGATATTGTGATGATTTTAATATTTGTTTTGATATGGAATCTAAAATTTAATAATATGAATTAGTTGATTTGATTGTACAATATTGTGAGTCTGAGCATATTGGTTTGGAAAAGTATTATGTTTGCAGAGGGCACTCTATGAAGCAAGCTCCTCAATCTTGATATGTTTGCATTGACAGTTACCTGGTGAAGTCAGTATGATGTGTTGGTCCAAACCTCTACTTCAGAAGTGTTCCAAGGTATTAATTTGACTTTGGATTTGGTTTTATATACAGATGGTCTACTAGTTACAGGTAATGAGCCTCTGATGATCTAAGTAAGAGGGAGATGGCTTCTAAAGCTCTAAATGATGAATCATGGCATGATGAATAAATTTCTGAAGTTGGGAAAAGATAGTCTATATTGCAAAGCTATTGGAAATGAAAATCCTTGGACGCTTTGATTGAATTTCATGATGTTGTGAAGAAATATTGTTGAACTCATCTTGGTAACCAACAGTTGATTGAAGCATTGGTGTTTTGTTTTGAACACATGTCTGTATATATATATTATGTGCATAGAACCTGAATGATTTCATGATTGAGGCACTTCACTCACATAGAGTTTCCACTAAGCATCCTTTGAGATATTTGCATGGGATGATCAATTTTTGGTCTCAGATATTCTTCCTATGATATGTGACTACTTGGATATATTGATGATGATTAGGATTATTATTGATGAGATAAGCACATTTGGATGTTTCCTTAGTATGAGATCTGCCATGATATCTTGGATGAGAAGTATGTAGCACGACTGAGGTTGAGTATGATGTTGCTAGCATGGCTAGCTATGTGGTAGGATGGAGAAGCTCCTTAGAGAGCAATATTAGCAGGATATGGATATGACATGGATACATTATGATGACAAAAAATTGGAACTGATTGGTAGAGAATCTCGCATATAGCTAGGAATGAGTTACCTTCATATATTGAGACAATGTTATTGTACGAGACAAGCTTAGGCTTGTGGTTGGCACCTCCTTGAGAGGGAGGATGAATATGGTATCCTTTATATAATATATATAATATATATATATATATATAATATATCTACATACATATATATATCAATATATATATATATATATATATATATATATATAATACATACTACATACATACATACATATATATTATATATATATATATATATATATATATATATATACATGAATATGATTTGATGTCCTCTATGAACAAGAGACAGTTGTTATTGAGGCATGATGATTACCATATATGAGTACGATGATATGTTGTTGATCTATAGGGAGCATCATTTATTGAGGACATTGAGCTAGCTCTTCCTCCCCTGTTGATCTCCTAGGGTTAGGAATTGAGATAGAGGGCTCCTGGGGTTGAGGGAACTCTGGACAATAGGGTATCACCCCTATTTGTTACATATAGGGTTGGAGTAGTAGCTCACCCTCTCTTGGTCATTGTAGGGTATACCCCAGTTGGCATCATACCCACAAGTTGGGCTTGTTGGCAATGCCCCTATGCATCTGGCTAATGGGATGAGAGTTTACTTGGGGTGTACAACCCAAGTCAATTATGATGTAGATGTTCTACCACATCACTTCTTAGAGTCATTGATGGGAAGATCAGTAGGAAATAGGATTGGGTTGAGATTTTCTCCCCTATGCATTTTTGGGTTAAGATTGAGCTCCCTGATGTGATTCTAGGGTTAAAATGTGTTCCCCTATGTGTTTTGATATCCTATTGCTCAATATGGGGTTGTAGTAGTAGCTACACATGAGATTCTGGGTCGAGATGTGCTCCCCGCCTTGGTTCGAGGTTGGGACGTGCTCCTTGATGATATGCTCTTTGATGATGATGTGGGTCGTAGATCTGATTCCCTGAAAATATTCTCGGGTAGTAGCCCATTCAAAGGTTCTAAGTAGTAGCATGCTGATAGAGATCTTGGGTAGTATCCCCCTAACAGAGATTATGGGTAGTAGCCCGCTCATATTGATTCTGGGTAGTAGCCCGCTGATAGAGATTTTGGGTAGTAGTTTGCTGGAATATATTCCAAGTAGTATCCCGATGGATAGATGGTGGTAGATTGAGCTCCAAGGAAAATTTTAAGAACCCCCCTAAATTTACATGTATAATAAATGGGCGAATCTCCATGGTATATAGGAAAAATGGAAGGCAATATTATCAATAATATGATATGTATATATAATTTTTTGGCGAATCTCTCACCAGGCATGGCGAATATTTTACTCAATTATAAAATCTTGTGTTTATTGAATACACAAATTAAATCATTGCATTTCTTTAAAATATCTTTTGAAATCAAAATTACCAAAATTACATATCGATAATCTAGTGGGTGTAAGATAAATTCACCCGTGCCATTCACAAAAAGCATGAGAAAAAACCTAATACTATATATAAAACCAAGAAAAATTCAAATTCATCACTTCTAGGGACCTCATAACCACCCTGCCAATACACAAGTATGTTCATGTTTGCAATTAGAAAAATTACCCAAATTACAATATGTTTACTCCACTTCTAGGGACCTCGTAACCACCCTGCCAATACACAAGTATGTTCCCGTTTGCAATTAGAAAAATTACCCCCCAAATTACAATCTGTTTACTCCAGCATATGTTGGAAAGTTATAGAAGGATGACTAGTGCAATCAATCCATTACTTTTAGCCCTGGATTTGTTTTAGTTTAAAACAGAAGTATACAAATATACTTGTCCAATGTCTATGCTTTAACCATTCACCTTAAGATGTTTTTACAATATAATTTCCTAAGTCTATTTAATATCTTCATTATCATAAAACCAACCTATATCCATCTTAACTCCACATCTACCACTCTTAGGGGGATGAAATCTATTTATCCCTCTGAGCACTTGGTAGACTGAGAATTAAGATGGATCTAAGATAGAATTTCCCCTTTAAATAGTCTATGCTCACATGAATACCATGGGTCAATACCATGGGTTATCATAAACCTGGAGCTTAAAAATTACTATTACTAATTTATAAAAATTAATAAAATTAATAGTTGATTTTTATTTTATTTATATTTTAACCAAGCTAAAATGTTTAACATGCTAGTTGGCATATCACGATATTTGATACCTCTCGGGGGTTAGTAGATCCAGAGTAAAGATGGATCTATTCTGGTTTAATTCCCCCATTTATATAGGCTACATTCCAAGCGAATACTATGGGTCAATACCATGTGCACTTTTGGTGAATACCATGGGTCAATACCATGTGCCATTTTTATTTTTATTAATATTAGGGTTAATAATGTTTTTTTGCATGGTGTTAATATAAAAAAATAAAAAAATGTTTTATTTGTTTATCATACCTCTTGTTTATTTATATTTTTATTAATTTACCATACCATTCATAAATACAAGGTGACTTATGGAGTAATTATAAAAAAATGTTTTGTTTGTTTACCATACCTCTCGCTTATTTATATTTTTATTAATTTGCCATACCTCTTTTACAAATATGGTATTTGGCCCATAGGATTCACTTAAATAAAACCTCTTTCTTGAGCCTTCATAAATAGAACGAGGGTTATGGACTAAATATAAAAGAGGTTTTATTGATTTACCAGGGTCTAAGTTTATTTATATTTATTTATTTTTACCATACCTTTTGAGTAAGTATAAAAAGACGTTTTATTTATTACCATACCTCCACTTTACTTATATTTTTATTTGTTTACACCTTGCATGTATATAAGGTGACTTATGGAGTAAATATAAAAAATGCTTTATTTATTTACCATACCTCTCATTTATTTATATTTTTATTAATTTACCATACCTCTTTATAAATATGGTATTTGGGCCTTTGGCCCATAGGATTCACTTAAATAAAACCTATTCTTGAAAATCGGCGAATGGATTCACTTAAATAAAACCTATTCTTGAAAATGGGCGAATGGAAGGTTGTAACTCCTAATTTCAAGGGCTAAATTGACCTTTTTTACCCTCTCCCTTAAAATAAGGTGGGCTATTTGAGGTGATTTGTAAAAATGTACTATGATACAAAATATTCGCCCACTAAAAATTTAAAACCCCTTAATTTCGCCAAAGGGCGAATATTCGCCCCTAAAATCACCCCTACCAAGCAATTACCCATGTGGTTAGGGCTGACCCATTCCATAATACATGTACGAAAAAAATAATTCATAATTCAACTTCCGCTTAACCAAATTAGGTGATATTTAGAACGATTTTGGTTCTCTAGAAAAGAGGAATACAATGAATTCATTATCTAGGTAATTTGAGCTGTCTAAGGTGAAATTTTACTACATTTTCCAAAATTAACACGACTTATCATACTTCATTTTAGGGCACCTCACTCACTATAGTACGGCAAGTGATAAATCCCCATGGAATAGATTTGAGTTGTCGATTTAGAGGTGAGTGGCTTGATCAAACTACCTTCTAGGGTCATCCCACTTGTTAAAGTATGTTGAGCGATGAGGTGCCATAATACATTTATATGTTACGAGAAATACTATGAACCATTAATCATGTTTGAGATAGGAGGGCTATGGGATAAGCTATGACCCTTTGTCATTTCGTGTAGAAATGGACTAGGGCCATGGTGGAATAAGAATGGGTTTGGGAGCTTCGAACTTAGTGCCTGGCCTTTGGTTGTGTTATGTAGAAACAAAGAGAATAGCATTGAGCCACTAGAAAATGGAATTTAGCCTGCAAAGGGATTAAGTAGGGTAAGCACTTATAGGCTTAGACGACAGTCACGTGGTAATTCTGAGATCTCCATGAGTTGTAGGAAATAAAAAAAAGAAAAGAAAATGTACCCCATTCCTTTGACTAGAAAATAGGGGTAGGTTACACCACAAAGTTATCTAGGTTTAAAACCAGACTGGATGGGGTTCGTCACGAGTAAGTGATAATAAGAAAAAATGAAGAAAATATTTTAGACTAATTAACTATCTAGTATTAAAAGTTGAGTTAATCTACTGATCCCTGTTTTGCGGGTAAACTAACATCACTGAAAGTTGTCTGAGAATAGGAAAAAGAGCATGTTGTTGTTTTGATGGCCATAGGTCATAAATATGATGTTGTCTTAGTTATGATGATTGAATGATCAATGCATATGATTTATAATTGTGTTGGTACACTAACATGATTGTTTTGTCACAATAGAATCTCCATGGTAAACCATGACCCTAAGTTTGTGTAGTTATTATTTTGAAAAGTGTTAAGTTATGGTATGTTCTATGCTTAGACGAGTTTACTTATTATTATTATTATTTTCCACAGATTAGCAATCACATGTACAATAAGTAAAGTGCAAATAAAACATTAAATGATCGACAGAAAACAAGCCAAGACATGAGACACCAGATGTAGTGGCTAGCCAAGGACAAACCCCAATTGGGGAAACCATTTGATCAAATCTTCTTTTATCTTTAATAATTTAGCAGAGAGAAATATTACAAAAATATGATTTATATTAGCAGCAACAAACCCTAAATCAGTGACATCAACATCACCGACATTAGCATCATCGGCATCATCAGCATCACTGGCATCATCGGCATCACCGACATCAGCATCATTGGAATCATCAACATTAACATCATTGGAATCATCAACATCAGCATCATCGACATCAATGGCATCATTGGCATCATCGGCATCAGCAGCACTGACATCACCAGCATCATCAGCATCACCGGCATCACTAGCATCAGAAACATCACCGACATCAGCATCATCATCATCACCGACATCACCAACATCATCGGCATCACTGACATCAGCATCATCAACATCACCAACATCATCAACATCACTGGCATCAACAACATCGGCATCACCGACATCAGCATCATCGGCATCACCGACATCACTCGGATTTCCAAGAAGAGTCAGCTTCACCTACTGCACAATTTTGAGAGAGAGTCTAATGGTCAATGTTGGTCAAAATTCTAGTCTACAGTTGTAGCCCTAAATTCTGCATCCTTCCTTCCACACGTGTGAGAGAAGAGTCCCTTTCTATGCAGAAGGAGAAGAGCCTCTTTTCTGCACAGGAGAGAGAGATGTGATAAGTTGTGTGTGTGAAAATGAGGAAAAGACCTCCTGTATTTATATACAAATGTTGATGATGAATAGATGCATATGTTGGGATTCTGAGCCTACATGAGTTGTTGGTCGACCTGATAATTATTCCATAATCAAAATAAATTCATATCTCCATAAATACTTATTGAAATCAGATGATCTTTAGATCAATCCTACACCTCTCGACAAGAGGAATCTAGGAAAAATATTATGAGCCATGAATAAAGTGATCCACATGGAGTTTGGCCCTAGTTTCCAATCTTAACACTCCCTCTCAACTAGGGAGAACTCCATCTGCAATTTGTCTGTTTGTCACTACTATTCATCCATCAAACACACTGCCCTATACAGCTTGACCCTTGCTTTTCTCTGCTCTATCCTGCCTGCTCTGCTTTGTTCTTTTCTACCCTATTTTGATCTGCTCTGCTATGCTTTGTCCGAATTATGAAGAAGAAGAAATGATTGAGGATGTATCATACTGACTCAAAGTCAGTCTCAGAGTGTGTACCACTGGTCCTAGACCAGTACTCAACTGACCTGAAGTCAGTGTCATAGTGGGTACAACTCCTACCACTAGTCCTAGACTAGTATCATACTCCACTGACTCAAAGTCAGTCTCAGAGTGTGTTCCACTAGTCCCAAACCAATCCTCAACTGAACCGAAGTCAGTGTCATAGTGGGTACAACTCCTACCACTAGTCCCAGACTAGTATCATTGATCCCAGATCAATGAAGGTCATCCTAGCATAGGGAGTGCGGTAGATACAACAATGCGTCCATCGGTACTACTATGGTCCCTATCCTCATTTCCCTGCTCATTGATCAGATGAGAGATACTTCCCATGAGTACTAGACTGCATGGGTAGGATGCCTCGACATGAGAAATAATCAATCCCATCCTCACATGAGAACTAATCATCCTTCTACACAATCGTCATGGAGAACGCATCATCCATAACTCACATGAGAACTAATCATCGTGCTACACAATTGTCATGGAGAACACATCATCCAAGCCTCACATGAGGACTAATCATCCTGCTACACAATCTTCATGGAGAACACATCATCCAAACCTCACAGGAGAACTAATCATCCTGCTACACAATCATCATGGAGAACACATCATCCAGACCTCATTGGAGAACTAATCATCCTGCTACACAATCATCATGGAGAACACATCATCCATACCTCACAGGAGAACTAATCATCTTTCTACACAGTCGCCACGGGGTGTCACAAGGAAAGTTTTGATTCTTTTACCCTATACACGTACACCATCATTTGATGGTGAGTCATCCTGTGGTCATATGTCACTCCAAGAAGTATCCCGTGCCCCCCTAGAGCTCCCAGAGCTCAGTACATCATATTGGACCCTCATCAGAGGGTTTTTGAATGAAACCAATTCGTTCTCGAAAAGCCAAAAATTTGACCTTTCCTAGGGGCTTTGTCATAATGTCAGGGACCTATTCATCTATACTGATATGTTTGAGCCTTGTAGCTCCTTATTGCACCATATCTCGAATATAGTGGTACCTGATATCGGTATGTTTGGAGCGACCATGAAATACGAGATTCTCTGATAAATGAATCCCACTGTGGTTATCACATAAGATCACAGTGGTATCCAATGTAAATCCAAACATCTCACTGAATAGCTTTTCGCAACCAGACTGCCTCACAGGAGGCCATGCTAGCAACAATATACTCTGCCTCGCCACCAACTTCTGCTTCCTACTCATCCAGAATATTTAATCATATCCCATGGAGAAATAGCACGCAGAAGTGCTCTTACGATCCACCACACTTTTTGCCGAATTAGCATCTGTGTATCCAAGTAGTCTCACATCATCTACAATGTATCTTAGCCCATATGTAATTGTGCCACAAAGATATCTTAACAGATTCTTGGCACCAATCCAATGTATGTGATGAGGTTCAACCATATGTTGACTTAATGTGTTGAGTACAAAGCATATATTTGGATTGGAGTTCACTAAGAACATTAATGCTCGATGAGTTGTTGATACTCAGTAGAATTTCATAAAACAGGTCAAGCAACACTACTATTTAACTTCTTGAAGTGAAGCTCCATCGAGGTAGTTACAGGCTTGCAGTCTACCATATTGAATCTTTCCAATATCTTCACCACATATTTTCCTTGAGATAGGAAAATTTCCCTTGGCTTCTGCCAATCTTCAAGTCCTAAGAAATAGTGCATCAGTCCTAGGTCCTTCATTTCAAATTCAGAAGCCAACTCCCTCTTACATTTGTGAATGAGAGGGTTTGCACCTGTTAGAAAGATGTCATCCACATACAACACTAGTATGATAGGTTTGTCATCTTCAACCTTATAGTAAAGGTTAGGATCAGCTTCACTCCTAGTGAATCCCAACTTCATCAAGTAGCTATTGATCCTCTCATACTATGCTCGGGGTGCTTGCTTCAACCCATAGAGAGCCTTCTTCAACCTGCATACATGAGATTTTCGATCATAAATCTCAAATTCTTTGGGTTTCTCCATGTAGACCTCTTCTTTGATCGAACCATGAAAGAACGTGGTCTTGACATCCATCTGATGTAGGTTCCATCCTTGTGAAGCCACAAGGGCTATGATCGAGCAAATGGTGGTATATCTGGCAACAGGTGCAAATTTCTCGTCATAATCCTTTTCTTTTGGTTCCCTGGTGTCAGCTTCTTGAAAGCTCCTCACTGTAGGAAGATTGTTCACCTTGTTGAGGGCCATATCTTCATCTAAGGTGACATCATGACTAATCACGACTTCCCTTTGACCAGCTACATAGATTCTATAGCCCTTAGTATTTTCACTATAGCCCACGAAGATTCCTTTCTTTCTAGATGCACCCAATTTATTCCTTTTCTCTTTTGGTACATGAAAATATATAGGGCTTCCAAAAATTCTAAAATGAGATACGTCAGGTTTCTTACCGATGAAAATTTCTTCAGGAATCTTGGAACCCAATGCTTGATGAGGGCATCAATTTTGTACATATATGGTAGTGTTTGCAGCTTCATCCCATAGAAAATTCGGAAGTCTTTGATCATGGAGCATGGCACGGATAGCTTCTACAATCATACAGTTCTTCCTTTCCGCCGCACCATTCCATTCAAGAGTATATGGTGTAGTAGTCTCCCTCTTAATGCCAACCTCTTTACAAAAGTCATGAAACTCGTTAGTTTCATATTCAGTCCCATTATCAGTCTTTAAGATCTTGATCTTCTTTTCGGTTTGATTCTCGATCAAGGCTTTGAAGTGTCGAAACGAAGACAACACTTCATCCTTCTTTTTCAAGAAGTATATCCAAGTCTTTTGAGAATAGTCATCTCTAAAAGTAAGGTAATATGAATATTCTCCCAAGAAGTTCACAAGCATCATACTAGATATGTCTAAGTGAACCAACTGTAATATATCAGAGGTCTTTCTTTGGCTTGAGGGGAATGGTACACTTTTTAGCTTTCCTTCGGCACATCCTGGACATACACCTTCTTTCTCTACTCAAAATTTCAGGCATCCCTGTCACCATTTGTCTTACATCGGGTAGAGCTTTATAATGAAGGTGGGAAAACCTTCGATGCAAAAGTTTGGACTGAAGAGATGTGTCACAAGACATGACACCTAGCAGAATTCCACTGACCTGATATAATGAATCAACTCGAAACCCAAGAGTAAAGGCATCTTTAACAATGTTTTTCCATACACGTACCTTGCCATCGCTGAAGGTCACCCTGTAGCCTTTTTCTTCCATTACCGAGATGGATACCAAGTTTTTTTTTCTTTGAGGTCAGGTACATATAATACATCCTGGAATTTCTAGCCTTCTTGAATGGAGGCCACCAAGTTCTTGTCAATAGAGTCTCGGATGATCTTCTTTGTTTTGACTTCATCGATTTTCCATTTGTTCCTGGCAGCAGCGAGTGCATTTAATGGAGGCTCAACAATATTGCCTCTCACATGGTCCAACCCTCCTTGATCTTCTAAGGTTAGATCAAGAGACATCTTCCATTTGTGATAGTCAGACTTTTCACAGAGCCTGTCCTCAACAGGGAAGAGCATTGAGGACCCCATAGTTCTTTTAGGATAGCCTTTCCAATCTTCTCTTTGGTGACTGCTCTTGTTCTTGCTCGGGCTTTGTCTTCACCTCAGCTCTAATCCCATGTTAAGTTATGGTATGTTCTATGCGTAGAGTAGTTTACTTATTTTTATTATTATTATCCACAGATTAGCAATCACATGTACAATAAGTAAAGTGCAGATAGAACATTAAAAGATTGACAGAAAACAAGCCAAGACATAAGACACCAGATGTGGCAGCTAGCCAGGGAAAAACCCTAATATGGGGAAACCCTTTGATCAAATCTTCTTTTATCCTCAACAATTCAGTAGAGAGAAATAGTACAAAAATACGATTTATATCAGCAACAACAAACCCTAGATCAGCGAAATCAGCATAACCGTCATCAGTATCATCGACATCACCGGCATCAACATCATCGAAATCACCGGCATCATTGGCATGACTGGCATAATCAACACTGGCATCACCGACATTAGCATCATCGACATCACTGACATTAGCATCATCAACTTCACTGGAATCATCGACATCAGCGGCATCAGCATCATTGGCATCAACCTGCATCACTGGCATCAGCATCATTGGCATCACCGGCATTAGCATCATCGACATCATCGGAATTAGCATCATCAACATCACCAGCATTAGCATCACCAACATCACTGACATCATCGACATCACTGGCATCAACATCATCGAAATCACTGACATCATTGGCATCACTGGCATCAGCATCACCGACATCATCAACATCACCGACATCAGCATCATTGGCATCACCGGCATCATTGGCATCACCAACATCACTAGCATCACTGACATCACCGGCATCACCCGGATTTCCAAGGAAAGTTAGCTTCACCTACTGCGCAGTTCTGAGAGAGAGTCTGATGGTCAATGCTGGTCAAACTTCCATTCTACAGTTGCAACCCTAAATTTTGCGTCCTTCCTTCCACACGTGTGAGAGAAGAGTCTCTTTTTGCGTAGGAGAAGAGTCTCTTTTTTTCACAAGAGAGAGAGAGAGAGATGTGATGAGATGTGTGTGTGCAAATGAGGAAAAGACCTCCTATATTTATATACAAATGTTGATGATGAATAGATGCATCTGTTGGGCTTCTAAGCCGACATGAGTTGTTGGTCGGCTTGATAATTATTCCATAATCAAAATAAATTCATATCTCCATAAATGCTTATTGGAATTGGATGATCTTTAGATCAATCCTACACCTCTCGACAAGAGGAATCTAGGAAAAATATTATGAGCCATGAATAAAGTGACCCACATGGAGTTTCGCCCTAGTTGCCAATTTTAACAAAATGCATAACCATGAGTGTGATTGAAACACATCACACGTAGAAGTGATGGGGTTCAAGCTAATGAAGAAGAGAGATTAGTTGGCGAAGGGGGAGGGAATCATTCCCCAAATTAGATGGACACGTTGAGAATCCTAAGGGATGCATTGAGAAGCTTTAAGGCTGATAATGAGATGCTGGTAAGATCCCAAGAAAGGAAATCATAGATAAATGTAGTCATATTGTAAAGTCTCTCAGAGTAGCATAGGAAAAGGCAATCTGAGAGGAGGACTATTCATAGAGACAAGAAATTCATTTAGGAAACCGAAGAAAACACCAATGAAGCAGATGATGGCAAGTCTAGAAAGAGGCATAGGAAAGGGAGTGAGGACACTGTGCCAAAAGGTGACCCTTTGAGCACTCTAGGAGGAGGAACTACCATGCAAGTGCAATATTCAAGTAAACCATCTAATTTAGCTTCCCAAAGGCATCAACATTCTCACCATCCTCATCATTCAAGAAGAAAGGAAATGGAGCATACGTTTGAAGAATTTAAGAAATAAAATCCACCTACATTTGATGGGGATATGAAGAAGGCAAAGGATGTAGAAAAATGGTTGCTAGGAATGAATAAAATTTTCAGAATACATGACTATTCCGAGAATATGAAAGCTAGAGTTTCCTCGTACAATTTTAAAGGAAAATTTGACATATGGTGGGAAGGTTTGAAGAATTTTAGAGCCACCACTGAAAAATGAGTTGACATGGAAGGAGGTTGAGAAGCTCTTCAGATAACATTACTTGTCTGAACGATAGTATCACAGCAAGGAAAAAGAGTTTTATGAACTCAAAATGGGTCAGTTAAATAGTGATGAGCATCTCACCAAATTATTGGAGCTATTTAGGTATGTACCATATCTCAAGGATGAGAAAGCCAATATTCAAAGGTTCATCAATGAGCTGCCTATGGAATTCAAAAGTAAAATCGAAGTGTTGGAACCCCAAACCTTGAAGGATGTTATCAATAAATTAGGGAATTGATATGAACAAGAAAAGTGTAGGCTTGAAATTAGGAGTAACTGGTAGGCCAAGAGAAAAGCTTGATGTAATAAGAATTGGCCTAAGAAAAACCCAAACAAGAAGGGAGTGAGGCACCCAACTCAGGCATGACAGTTTCAACAAAACGCCAATGTTGTTGTTAAGAAAAATGTGTAACAACCAGCATCATTACAACCCAAGTTGGAAGGTCGAGAACCACGTGCTACCCACATCAACAGAATGTTGGACCGAAGATTTACAATACTTAAGAGGCAAGTACAATGGGTGAAGTAGCTCACATTATGCCAAGTATTTATGCAGCAGTGGACAATCACCAAGCAGATCACCAAGTAGATCACCAAGCATCAATAATTGAGATGGAAGGTAAGATATAAGAGCAAGTCATTTCTGTTTTGATTGATCCGGGTTCTAATTATAGTTATATCAGCTTGAAACTTGTCGAGAAGTACGAATTTGGCAAGGAATTGCATCAAGAACCTTGGTTTATTCAATTGGCTACGTGCATAAGGAGAAGAATCAACCATTGGGTAAGGTCATGTGAAATTTAGCTCAGTGGCATGCTGTGAAAACCTTCTTGAAAGTGCTACCATTAGGTGGGTATGGCATATTATTGGGCACAGATTGGTCAGACTTACACTAGACCAAGGTAGATTGCTATGAAAAAGCAATAGAATGCTTGGATGAGTAAGGAATGAAGAGGGTGTTGCAAGGCAAGAGGAATCCCATATCAGTGAGGTTGATCACTGTTATGCAGGCCAAATGTAGCAACATTAAATTTTGCATGTTGTTTATAGTACAAGTTTCCAAGAATGAGGAAGCTAGCAGAGAAGCATAAGATA
The DNA here is from genome assembly GCA_000404065.3 of Pinus taeda. Classification (NCBI taxonomy): domain Eukaryota; kingdom Viridiplantae; phylum Streptophyta; class Pinopsida; order Pinales; family Pinaceae; genus Pinus; species Pinus taeda. The sequence continues at coordinate 214,645 of APFE031127367.1, read as the reverse complement.
ATAAAATTGATCTGTTTCAAAAGTACCATGGTTTACAATAGTTTGTACATGTTTTTCTAGTGGAAGTTCCTAGATTACGTCCTCATAGGAAGATAGATTTTTCTATTGACCTAATACTAGGAGCAATACCAACATCCAAGACTCAATATAGGATGAGCACTCCAAAGTTAGTTGAGCTAAAATTAGAACTGAAAGAAATGTTTGAAAAGGGTTACATAAGGCCAAGTGTGTCTCCTACGGGAGCACCAATATTATTTGTGAAGAAGAAATATTTCTTTGTGTTTTAGTCTTTTCTATAGGTGTTTTAGTTTCTTAGATCTTGACGCCCCCAAGATACTGACCAATAACTCTAATAAAGAATTTCTTTGTGTTTTCTTCTTTTCCCTTTGTGTTTCAGTTTCTCAAACCTTGCCCCCCCTTCCCCCCCAAAATATCTAGATCGCTAGAAGCACAAGTTGTAAATGTAAACTATAATGTGAATCTCCTCATGGCGAGCCTAACAAATAAGCTTGGGCTATTCATAGAATATGGGGGTTCTAACATAGAAGTACAATAAGAGGGGATATCCATAGGTTGGGAATAAATGAAGAGGTAGCCAAAGAAAGAACCTGAAGAATATCAACCCAATTCGAGTGCCATGAACCATTCACAACATTTGTTCAAAATGGAAGTGAAGGTTGATATCATGCTATATCAACATGATATTGATGCTTTGAAGCTAAATAATTGGTTGTAGTAATTATAAATTTATTTCAATGTTCATCATATAGAGGAAGAATAAAATATTTCATTTGTGCAAATGAAATTAGAGGGGCATGCTTTGACCTAATGGAACATTGAGATGTTGAGGGTAGAGGGAGATTCTCTAGTGACTAAGTGGTAGGACTTTAAAATATTTATAAGGTCACAATTTTATCCTATCATTTATGTAGAGGAACAATGGATTTGATGGTACAAATTTAGGTAGAAGTAGGGGTAGAGTGTACATGAGTACACCACCAAATTTAGAAAGATGGACATAATGTTGGGTATCTCCCCAAGAATTGAGATATACATCTCAAGTATTTGTGGGGTCTACAGAAACATATGTGGAAGCAAGTAATGTTTTTCAAGCCTAAATCATTGGACGAGGCATCTAGGCTTGTGTACATTCATAATACCTAGAGAACATAGGCTTGAAGAAAGGGAAACCAAGTGGATCGGAGGAAAAATATCACTAGAACACTTCTAAGGAGGCGAATAAGAAGTGGATATGGGAAAAGTAAAAATATCGTTACCACAACACTCCTGCACAAAGATCCCCACAATTACTATAACATTGACAATCATATAGAGGATAAGTGTTGGAATTTGCATCCACAACTTAACCCAAAGAAAAAAAAGAAAGATAATAAGAATAAGAATATCACGGTCTTTAATTGGAGAAACCACGTTGAAAGAAACTAGAATATGGATGAGAATATCATCTATACATCAGTGTAGGAGAAGGTGAATCTAAGTATCCTTCAACAACATGAAGATAAATAAATGACACAAATATTCCACATAAAGATACATGTGAAGAAGACAAATATTGATTCTTTATTTGACTTAAGATCATAGGTGAAGCTTATTGTAGTAGAGCGGGTCAATAATTTGATATTGGAAGTTCCTGATCACCCAAGCCCACATCCATTAGGATGGATAAATAAGGATGACGTAACTTTGACATACAATCTTTGTTTGACGTGTATGGTACCTCGCTACAAAGATATATATGAGGAATACTACTTTCAAATAAAAACTCATATCACAAGCTATAAGTTTTCCCGTTTTCCAAAAATAAATGGTTTAGGGACTCAAAACCGCTCTAGAAGTTCACAACCCAAAAAACAACGAAAAATAGTAAATTGTGCTTCAATTAAGAAAAATAGAAGAAACAATGGCAGGGCCCAAGTGGAATAGGTGTGTGGGCACCAATATCCACCTAGATTAGTCCTCCCCCTTAGGAAGCAATGGTCCCCATTGCATTAACTGCTTCCATGGGATGGGGAACTTTTGCTGTACTTGGTCCATGGTGAGCCACTTGCCTTAGTGCAGGAGTTGGCCAACTTTAGAAACCTGATACAGTTGGATCTTCTACTGGAGAGTGTTATTGATATGTGTGCTTATGAATCAATAAGTCATGGCATGTTCCATGCATTCTGGGTTTAGCTTTTTTGGTGTGAGTTGTTCTGTGATGTCTAATGTGTCCAGTAATGGTGGGAAGTAACGTCTAAGGTGGTCTACATTGAACATTGGGTGCAGGCCAAGGAATGGGGGAATGTTGATCTCAAAATAATTATCTCCCATAGCCTTGGTGATGGTGCAAGGCCCATACGAGAGTGGTCTAAGCTTACGATGGGCTCCAACGAGGCATTCTTTCTGCAAATGTAACCAAACTTTATCGCCCACTTGGAACTTATGGGGCACTCAATGTTGATCATGTCATTGTTTTTATTTGACATTGGATCTCCAAGATGTCATGAACATGTTGGTGGATGTGTTGAATGCACTAAATAAAATTGGTGGCTTTATCTACTTCAAACTGAAAATGGGAAGATTATTCTTATGTAGGTTCAAAAGGCAGTGCAACATCAAGGGGACATAATGGTTGAAATCCCAAGCCCACTTCAAAGGGGATGTAGCTAGTCAAGCTATGGAGAGCTTTGTTATAGCTATGTTGAACATAGGGAATACTCTCATTCCATGCCCATAGATGCTTATATTTATACATGTGTCCATCGGTCTGGGGTGGAATGCAGTCTACTTTGTGAGATTGGTGTCCAAAAATTACCAAAGGATCAACCAAAACATGCTTACAAACCTTCTATCTTGATATGATATAATGGTTTGCGAGATCCAAAGATGTACCCATACTCGTTCAAAGAAGAGTATGGAAGTGGCTTTTCTATGATACTCTTCCTGTAGGAAGCTAATATGGTCATCTTAGAAAATCTGTTGACAACAAAAAATACACATTTGTTTCCATGCTTGGTAGAAGGAAGGCTAAACATATAGTCCATGGCGATGGATTCGTAGGGTCGACTAGGAGTATGCAAAGAAGTACACAAACCTTGCTTGTTAATAGTTGGCTTGTCGATGACATAGGCAGTGTAGGATCTAATGTATTTTCTAACTTTCCATCAGATATTTTTTCCAGTTAAAATACTTTTGTTGTGTGACCACAAGTTTCTACACACCAAAGCATCATGTGACCCGATCATAGTGCACCTTCCAAATTAACTTGGCATGCTCACTTGAAGAAACACAAAGGTGGCCTAGGTAGCATAATAATGCATCATGGAGGTGGAAGTATGGAACTTTCTTGCCATCCACTAGCATATGGTATGTGGTGGTGAACTTGGGAGAATTTGTGTTAGAGTCCCTTTTGTAAATCAAAGTCAAACAATGTAGATCATTGTAATTTTAAAATGTTTGTGTCATTGCCTAGACTTGAAGAAGCCAAATTCACTTTAGGAAAAGGGTTTTGATGTTTTGTTGGGACAAGGGTTCTAGTTTGTCAGGCCAAAGGGTTTAAGTCCTAATGTTATTGGCCAGTTAAAGAAAATGACTATAATATCATTGTAACGTGAATCATTGTCCCTGGTATAGTATTCCACACATTTTTTTATTTAATTTTGTCTCTATAGGGTTGTAGGGTGGTGCTAGGCAGGTGAATGAAGTCACCTTCGGGTTGGGGCTTACGTGAAACTTCAGGGTGGTAGGGTGGTGCTATGGTGAGTTGTGTCTTGCTGGAGTGTTAGGGCATCCTTTCATCTGACTGTTGATAAAACCAGGTCATTGGTGCATCCTTCTAGTGGCAGATGGAGAAGAATTATTTTCAATAATTCTACGAAATCGTAGCTTTATTTTTAGTTGGTAATGAAGATTAAATAATTTATTAGAAAAATGTTCAATGGTTTTTTACCTGAAGGGGGTTTTCCACCTAAAATTATTGTGCCTAATGTCTCTATCTTTATGAATTGTTGTTTACTTCTTTAGTAAATAATTGTAATACTGATGAATATTAACTATTCCTCTGAAAAGGATTAATAAAGTGTTAATTGTAAGAAATATTGATTCACCCTCCTCTCAATATTTACAACACTCCATTGACCTATATTAGCACCATTTCTTCCCACCTTGTCTATTTTGGGGACTTCCCAACCCCCATGAAGCAACCTAACCAAATTTGTAATAAAAAAAATGTGTAATATGTTTAACATAAGACTCACCATTATCTAGATCTAGGTCAGATATAGACCACATTGGTTTCATTTCATCAAATTATTGTCCAAACACAAGATATTACCCCTCTTAAAGTGGTATCATAGTCTCCACTAATTAGTGAACTTGAGTCCTCTATTATTTACTATGTTTCCACATTAGTGGGATCGTAGAATAATAAAATGTGTGATCTTTGTGGGTAGCTTGACAATTTCACCTATATTTTCCCCAATCATTAAATATCAAATTTGTTGTATGGATGGGATTATGAAACTTTGTGAGTCACCGCCATGAATGGGATAAACCCTCTTCATATCCACCACTCCAGACTCATCTCACTTTCCTCATCAAGAGAAGGCCCAACCTCTTATCTCAATTAACTCCCCAAAGTGACATCAATAAGAGAATCCATTTCCTATCCTAGCTAATTCCCTAAAGAATTCTCAAAAGGAAATTACATATTATTTGGGAGCCCATAACATGCATTAATATGAACATATATACCAAAATACCATGTTTATTGGACCTATATCTTATAACAACCATTCCTTTCCTTTAGGTATCAACATCTACCCTCCACCCTCAGTTAGGCTTACAGATTCCCCTTCGATAAAGTGTTATTCTATTTGAATCAAATGAACATTTATAAGTTACCCAATACATAGTAGTGAATTTCACACACACATGACATATATGGCAGCTCAAACCTAATCAACCAACTTATGCCTTTGAGAATCCCATCGCATCCTCCTTGGAATTTATTTAATTATAATAAGCACATGCTAGAGGTGATGATGACACACAATTACTCATGGGACGTAATGCATCATTGATCCTTATTCCTCCCCTAGAAGGGATTTCAATCTAAATGACCTTAAAATATGTGTAGTTGAAACCAAATACTTTATTCCCCATGGACATGTTGATTGTTTTAAAAACCAATCAAAGTATATTTTGGTCACCTTATGAGTCAAGGAGGACTTTCTCCTTGTAGCTATATGTTCCTCAGGGGAAGTTGTAACATATAAATATCTCTTTCAAGAGTTTGACTTTTTGGATAATCTATATAAATACACATATTATATTTATCCATTCTTAAACATCACATAATAAAATAGATATATACACCCTTTATTTGATAGAAACAATGTCCCATACACCCTTATAAATCCATGAACATCAAGGCTGATATTGAAAAGATTAAGAAAGAGAATGGTACTATTTATGTTTTTACTATTTTTTAGGATTTGAACCATGTTTTTCTGAGGCCCTTTATTTCATGGATGGGTTCTTTGGGGATAGTAAAATCTAGATCCACCACATGGATTAATATAAAATCACTTTCACCACCCCTTAGGGAACTTTCACCTACCATGTCAAGCAATTTAAAGTAAAAAATGTTGGAGCCACCTTCTAATATGCCATAATAGATATCTTTCATTCATGTTCATATTATTTTTATGTATCTTGATGACCTTACAATATTATCCAGGAAGTAGTTATAACACCTATAATATATTCAAACAATATTTTAATGGCGTTAGAAATAAAAAATGCACTTGAACCCCATAAAATATATCTTTTGTGTTCCACTACATGATTGCTAGGTTTCATTTTCTCCAAACAAGGAACAATAGTGGAAAATTTGATATTTTAGGATATTAGTGAAATAAAATCACCAATACCTTGCATGAATTGTAAAGTTTATAGGGCAAAGAAAACTTCCTATGATGTTTTTTCCTTGTGATCTACACCACTTATGCTCATGGATTTTTCATCTTGTTGTGTTAGGACATCCCATTCTTATGGTATGAATAGGAACACCAAGATTTTGATGTGCTAAAACTATTTCTATAAAATGCCCCATCAATTATCCCCTCTAAATTCAATAAGGTTTACACCCTTTACATAATTGCCTCAAATATTTTTGTTACAAGTGTGTAAGTTCAAGAGTAATACAACATAAAATCCCCGAGGCTAGGTTTAATAGCCCCGAAAAACAAAATTAAATGGACAACAAATAAAACTAAATGAATCATATATCTTTCTTATAATTAAATAAGTGAGAGATAGGTACTTACAAGTGGGTCCTATATTTTTAGATCTAAAGGGTCGAAACCATTACTTTTTCTCCAAAGATGTAGACCTACAACGCAAGCAACAAATCAATGAGAATAATAGAAAATTCAAAGCATACAAAGAAATATATGATGTGTTATTCCATCAATTATCTAATCAAATAATCATAAACATACCATATGAACAGATAAATTGGAGCAAAACATGAGTTTCTTTTTTGAAATTTGTAGCACAAAGGTAGTCACACTCTAACTTATTCTTAATGTGGGAACTAAATTGAACCTTCATTCATGTCCTTCCTTCCTAGGCCACTGAAGGTCTCCTCCCCTAACAAAATTTATAAGAGTTTGAGACAAAGGGGGATCATCACTACAACATAAAAACTAGGTTTTTCTTGAACCAAGGACAGTGCTTAAAAGCACAAGAATTATAGACCTGACCAGGGAAAATTTATGTGTTTTAAATATGGGATGATCACATATAGAACTTGAAAAACCCTTTTTAAAGATAAAGTTAGGTCTTCATAGGGAAACACAGATGTTTCTCTAGCTAATAAGTGCATCTAGAGGTAAGGGTGGAAATGTTGCTATAATAGATGCCACCTAGTTTATGGTTGTTATACATTATGTATATACGATACTAAACATCAAGAGGTCATTGGAGGATCTCACTAAATTTAGGACCAATCAATAGCTACAGAAGGAATAAAAAACAAAACTCATATTCGAAGCAGACATACCCATGCTTAGAAGGAAATCATGGCCACCAATTAAGTACACTACATATCTGTGATGATCTATATAGAGTAAGACAATAATTATCATGAAAATACAGTGAATCCAAAAGTATATGATAAATATGAAAAATACATAAAGGAGTTATGTCTCAGTATCATATAGGAAGATGTCTTGAACAACATGAAATGTAAATTTGATCTGCCAATGAAGTACCAAAGTCATTTACAAAGGAGTGGTATTGTCCTAAAAATTAGGTGCCGACACATAATATGTTTTTGAACCAAGGGTAGCATATAAGGATGGATGTCACTATCAAGAAATTAAGAAGATGTCAAGTGAACACAGATGTTGAAACAACCCAAGGTATTCAAATCGACCACTGATGGCACATTTCTATACTATGGGAGTAGATGAAATGAAGTAAATCATGTGAGAAATAATTGATTACCATTTGTTGATGTATATTATTAATAAACATTATGTTACCCACCAATATTGATAATGGAAATCACGTTACCAAGTATAATCTAAGAGGTGTAAATAAATGTGTTGAAGTTGAAAATTTGAAGGAATCTATCAAGTATTGGGACATTGATGTATTCCCACTACCAATAGTGAGGGAATATGCCACTGGTGACTGCAAAACCCAAGGTACTAAAAGGGACTCTACACCTTATTCCCACAATAATGAGTTGGATTCGAAGGGAAAATATCTGATGGAATTAACACATCCCCCATCAACAATGCAAGTGTAATAAGGAAACTAATAATTTGGAAGAACTCAAATGGAAAGAATGAAAAAACCTCCACCGAGTACGTCTCTCACATGCACTAAGATGGAATAGCACATGGAAGATACCTTTTGAATGTGAACCAATAATGTAAGCTATTGACAAAGGAAAGGAATCCAAAAATGGGGTCAAATGGAAACCAAGGTACTACACAAATCCAAATGGGTGATAATAGAAGTTGACATCAAACACAAGGGAAACCACAAAGTTAAAGGAAAATGATGAAAATCAATGTCAGGAACAAGTTCACCTACCAGTGATTAAAACAGGGACAAAGTGCCACTCTAGGTTTACTCTCAGAACAATTTGTCAAAATTGATAAGGGAAGAAATTCCAATAAAATGTGAATTAGGACCTTCTAAATTGACATGAGTATATGACTAAAATGTTGAGAATATAATGAATGTTACTTGACAAAACAGGTATGACCAACAAAAAGAGTCAATAGACATTTTAAAATGGATAACAAAGAGTTAACTCCCCTTGAACATAAGCATGAAATATTTTGTCACTGAGGCAACATAGACTAGAAAATCAACATTATATAAGTTTGAGATATAAGAGGAAAGAGGCATAAATTTTTTTTTCCATATGGTTGGAAGAGTAACTAATTGAAGGAGTAATGAATATGAAATAAGGTTTAGCTTCTTAAGGCCATACTAAGTCCCAACTTGATGAGGATAGACTCATAACATTATGCTTTGTTCAAAGGTGACACAACTGGCCCTACTACCCGCTTAACAAATGAAACTCTTTCCCATCCCATTTTTTTTAGTAATTTTTTTTTCATATTATAAAGGCCTGAAAAGGAATAAAAGAATTTTTATAGTACAATAGAGGGAGGGAGTTTCATGGAAAAACAAGCTAGTTCCAACACTTAGAACATTCCTATGCTCAATGTAGGGGAAATCATACAAGATATGGACACTCAAGGGATGCTCCCTCTAGGGATAAGGATGTCACATTGTAAAGAAAATAAATGGAAGGCTCGAAGTTTCAGAAAAGGCATAGACAAATGGGTTAGAAGAGAGAAAAATGGAGTTGACGTAAAGCCAAAAGTGAAAGCAGTAGAATGAAATGCAATAATACAACTTAACATATGGGAGCCTATGAGGTAAAAGTTAGAATAAGAGTGAGGAAGGAGTATGCAACCTCAATGCAAAGTCATGATGGGACTAAAGATGAATCTTGATCCTAACAAATAACCACAACATGGGCATCAAATGGATAGTGAGAAGCTAACTAGAGGCCCATGTAAGGAAGTCTCCACCACTAAGTTACGACACACGGACAATGATTTAAAGATTTAGTGTCACAAAATAGTGGGGTCAATCCTATGGCATAAAAATGGTTGAAATGCAAAAAACAACTTCATTTTTCAAACCTATATACTAGTAATAAAATAATACTTGCCATAATAAATCAATTATCGTGGTACTATAGAGATGATAATGTTGCAAAGTGATAAAAATATATTACAATTCTTGAAAATATCATTACACCACTAAAAAATGGGTCATATACAAGCTCATGAGTTAAAAATATTAAAAAATGACATAGAACTATGAAGAAGTTGGCAAAAATTAGGCATAAATAGTAAAAATATAAAACATTTACGTTTCATTTCCATTTTACCCTTCCTAGTGCTTTTGTGGCAAAAATTTCCTCCATGGTTTAATCACAAAGTTCGGAAGTTATAGACCACCAAATCAAATTCCACAAATTATAGGTAGTTTTAGTCATTTTTCTCTTCAATTTGATTGAGTTATTAGAAATTTGATTGAAATTTGGTTGTGATTATTTCAAATTTAATGAAAAAATTATGCATATGAAGGTACTGTTATATCAAGTCATGTATATCCAACCCTATATGCAATGCCACTATCCAAAAGGAAAGTCGTGTATATACACAAATTCTCAAAATTAAATTTGCAAGAACACAAATTTCCAAGTGAAACAACAAGAATTTGACATTCAAATCAAATTTTGTGCATGATAACCATCATGTGGAGAGAAAGAGAGCATGAAGAAATTGGAAATTTAGTCTCGGGGGAACAAGAGGAAATGGATATCTTAATGAATTGTGAGCTTTTAAAATTCTTTCTGACAGATAATATGTGTGTGTAGAGATGGTTGTTGAAAATGTTGAATAATTATTAAATTTAAAAACAAGATTGTTTCTTAATAGAATCCATGCCTCTCCATATTAAGATGGAAGACATATACTTTATTACTTGTATGTCTAGAAGAGGTGAAGTCATGAATTTGAAAAGTAAGTTTGGAGACAAGCTCACAATTGAAGATTAGATTAGCATCTACTACATAACCAAGACATAGAAGGTGGGAACACAAATACCCATCATAATTATAGAGAATTTGGCCATCAAAGTCCTCTTATTGAGTATAACATGGATATCAGGCTCAACCTCATTACAGTAGGCATCTCGATCGTATATGTTTCTAGCTGTAGAGGACTTGAAAGTGACAGAAAACGATTGGTGCACCACCTAAGGTGTGTATAGATACCACCATAAATTAGTTTGGGTGGTGATGACACAGGCTGCAATACGTGGGTTTTTAGTTTAACCCATAAAATCCAGTTGAAAAATAACATTCTATATATTTTGGATATATTTCTAATGAATACGTAGGTTTCTTTGGGAGGACCCACATATATATGTGTTTTACATGTGGGGAACTCATGTATAGAATTTGAAAAAGCATGTTTGAAGATAACTTAGGTGTGCATAGGGAAAATGGGATTCTACCCTAGCTAACAAGCACATCTAGAGATAAGTGTGGAAAATTATGCTATAATGAGAAGGATGATGGTTGTGACCACGCTATATATTACATGAGTAATAACCTATTAACACCTCTTCTCAACTACAATTGCAATGAAATGTTGCACTATTAATCACTCACATAGACCAAAAGTTATGGTATTACATTTTTCTTCAAGCCACTGAAGCTATTGCAAACTCCAATCCAATGTAGATAATTATTTAAGGATTTATTAAGGATATTTGGAATTGCTTCTCATTAAATAATTTATCACTAATCTCTCATTTAAAACCAAGGACCCACCAATAGATTAAAAAATCACGAATGAGTACCTCTTCTTGATTTCATTAGATGAACCATGTTATAAAGATATTCCAACCTACTTTCACACTCAGAATTTTGGCCCACACCTTTCTATAGATGAACACCAATTTATATGCCACCAAGCCACTTGAAACCTCCTTATTAGAGATGTTACATGTCAGTTGGGAGTAGATACAATATTTCATTGTTTCCTCATCCTTGAATGAGAAAAATATGTCTAAAATTGATACAACAATGGTGATTGTAGTGAGTATACACCAAACATTTCATCAACATTGGCTATTTATAACTTTCCTTCTTTCACGTTTCCATTCAAGCCATCAAGAGATGTTCAAAGTACTAATTATTCACTCATAAAATTGGAGCTCCACTATCTCTGCTACATCTCATCATCACCGTTGATCCCTTCTGTAAGTGAGTGACCAACTTCATGACTCAATTCTCCCTCTAGTGTTGGTCACAAGTACATCATTTTTCTCATTGAATACTTGAACAACATATGAGATGAGGTGATGTCAACATTGAACAACATATTGCACATAATTTCTCATTTTTTATTCAATTACATCATCACTTACTTTGAGGCCATAAAACATTTAATATGTAACCATGGAAAACATTTTTAGAATGTGATATTACAAATATTGGCCTCATTACTTGGATTAACCCATGAATTTTGAGCTCTTATTATTTATACTCTAATGGCCAAGTTGAGGGCTATCAATGAGATTCTCAAAACCATGCTACAACATATGGTTAATAAACAAAAGACTAATTGCAACCACATGTTATTTTCCACACTCTTAGCCTATAGTACCTTAGTTAAAACTACTCTAGGGTTTACCCCTTTTCATCTCATTCATGGAGAGGAAATATTTTCCCCATAAACTATGAAATTCCAAATCTCTAGATTGCAGTTGAACTCCTCTAATATGCCACACCTTTCAAACAATGCCTTGTGGCTTTGTAGAAACTAACGAGGATCATTTAACTTCATTACAAAATGATGACTATATAAAAAGGAAATCCAAATCCACATAGGACTAGTAGGTTCACCATCCCTTCTTAAACAAAGGTGAACTAGTTCTTACATGTGATGTCATGAATGACACATTAGGTCTAGGAAATTTCAATACTATCTAACAAGGCCCTTTCATTATCAAGAATTTCCTACCTTAAGGAGCATACATCCTTGCTTACCCTAAGGGATGCCTCTTCAAATACCCTTGAATGGGTTGTATATGAGTAGATTACATCCTTGAGCAACCCATCACTTGTACATTTTACTTTGTAAATTTAGTATATTTTCTAGTCTTTCTTACAAGGCCTTGTTTTTTATGCCATTTATCCATGTGCTTTCTTAATTTTCTAAATTTTTCATCTACCTACATGCTATGGTTCTAATAAATGGAATTAGAGTCTCACCTCCATAGATTGAGTCATTTATCCACCCTCTTGTGCATTTCTCCAATCAAGTAGTGTATTATTATATCCAACCATGAATAGACAAGAAGAGTATGCTATTGTGAATATGTTGCATGTTGACACAACTCAAATTTAGATCCACCATTGTAGTGCCTATCATAATTCCTATCGCCTTGCCACACAAATGAATAGAATTTTCCATGTTCACAATCCCTATATATTTAGGAAACATTTACAAGTGAAAACTTTGTAAAGGAAATTTAAATCCATCATATTCATACATGTTCCTACAAGTAAAAAAAAAAAAAAGAATTGTAGACAACATTCAAAATGAAAGACTAGATTGGCATCTATCACATTAATATTATTTTTCTCATAAAACATCAACATAATTGCATGCGTTTTATATCATCATCATCATGGTATACAAAAAATACATGAAAAGAATAATTAGAAAGCACACAACATGTTCACACATAATCATATGCATGCATCAAGAATTAATCATAAAGGTTGTGTTTATATAATAGTTTCAAGATACAAGGCATTAATATGATAACTATTGGTCCTCGCTATTATTTCATCAAAAAAAAATGTTGTGCACAAAGTGGGCCAATCCCATACAAAATTATCATATGTCTATATACATATAAGTTCTACTATGATGGGGAGAGCCCAAAGTACCCCCTTATGGGTGTGGTCCACTTGCCTCTCTTCTTTTGGATTTCCTCTGCCTCCTTGTAGTAGCTCCTGCTACTGCAGCCCTCCTCAAAAGTGGGCGCCATTCTGGCGAAATCCCAGTACAAGCATCAATGATCTCCTCATTAAGATCTGCCCAACCTGCCTCTGCCACACCATGCAAAACTAGGCTAAATCGTTGATGCAAGTCTATTTCCTGTGCACGAAGCTCTGCTATTACTTGTCGCTCTGCCTCTATCTGTGAATCCAATATGGGATTTTGGGATGTTGGCCCCACCTCATTATCATGATGAACATGTTGGAAGCCAAATACCTTCGGCTCCTTTGAAGTCAATGATGTTGGCCCTAATACTACTCCTGCAATCACTTTTGTTGTTGATACCTCTTCCCCCTTTGTCTCCACATCTGCATACACAAAAAGGGTACCGATTAGTTTCGTATCTAGATATGTAGTTGAAGCAATCAAAGAAGAAAATGTGAAGATAAAAAATCAAATAAAAGTACTCATTCATGGAAACTAATTACTTGCTAAGGGGAAAAACCATCTCTTGATCCCCTTTGTAACCCATCCCCACATAGGGGAACTCAAGGATAACATGTGGCATTGGCTATGAATATGACCATCTAAATAAGTCATGGGTAAATATTTGTCTTGTTTCTTCCCCACCCATGTAGGCCAATTCTTCCCATGTGACTCTTACACCCTCCCACTTGGATAAAACATTGTAAGCATAGTAGTACCGACCAATCATAGAGAAAAAATAATAAAGGATAGATCCAAAGGAAAAAAGTAGCTCACAACATGTGTGATAGTGCATTTATAGGAAAAAAATTCCTCTATCATTAGAGAGGCCCCTATGTACAAATACCAATGGATTACTTTCTCTACAATCGACATCTCATTACTAGTGAATTTTTGAGTGTGAATGGACCCACAGATCCACACCACCATTGTGGTCAATTTCTACATGGGAAAATCTCTAATCATGGTGACCATAATGGATTCTCCACCCTCCCCTCCATCATGTTTTCATGGTTAGTTTAGTACCAAGTCATGAGCCAATACATGGTCATTGCACCCTCCATGTGAGACATCAACTAGACATTCAATCCCATTATGGGGAGCCCAATTAGAAAATAAATATCAACATGTACATATCAATTTAGTAGTTGGACCCACACATTAAAGTGACACTCATTTTATTTTCAAATCTCTATGAAAAATCTCTACAACTCATCATTAGTGTTCAACAAGGAACACTAAATATACTTGAACAAGACATAACCAACCAACCCAACTATTGAAAGCTTATCCTTTGTGCAACCAAACAAATTACATCACGAGAACACAACAACAATACACAAAGAAAAAAATAATTTGGGAAGTAATTCAAACTAATTTTCTATTAGTCTTCATGTATACTTATACATGGATAATGTGGTTGGAGCAGTTGTACTTGCTCTTAACCAACCATTCACTTTACCTTATACATTTACTAAGTGTTACTCACATTTACATAGTATATTATGTATCATGACAAATATAGGCATAAGAGGCCCCTCAACATCTCCCCCGCCCTTAATTACTTGCTTGTCCTGAGCAAGGATGCAACAATGTTTTGGACCACTACTTCGTGTAAGAGTATCCTTACTATACATCAACCATGCATACAAATTTGCATAGGTAACTCAGTAGCAACAACTACTAGTTGGATAGGGAGATGCACATGTACAAGGATTACTATGACTTCTACTTGTTTGGTTGTCACTTATTACAGATATCAACTATTGACATTTTTTATAATCTTTCTAACATATGGAATGCTACTCCAACCAAGAATTGTTAGAAAAATCATCTCCAATCTGGGGACATCCTTTTCTCTCTCTTTCTCTAAGTGAGTCCAATGCATGACTATCATTCCTAGCAACACCACAAAAACCATCCTAGATTTTACTTTTGTCACAACCCAAGAACAATTATGCAATATTCATACCGGGGGCTCAATCCACACATGCTTTTATTTTTGTCTTCATCTTAGTCATTCAACTCTTTATGTATATGTTCTTCTTGTCTAGATCCTTTTTGACTGCATAATTTCGCTCCTCATGTGTTGCAAGTATTTATATCAAATAGTTATTTCTACTACTGTCACCAGTTTTGCTATAAATTTATGTATCCTACTTATAGATGCTTGGCCATCCTTGTCTTTTGCTAGATTTCTGCTAATTAATGCTAGTGTGCTACTACATTGACTCGGATGATTTATTGTTGCTTAGTACCAATATCTTAGAGTTTGGAATTAAACTTATGAAGGACAACATTAACATCAAGGAGTAACATCTTAAATTCTTATTGCAGGTTGTCGCCTTCAACACCAAACTGAATATATCTCAACTTCCATACATATTTTCATACCTTGCCATTGCAAATTTTACCATGTAGGTTTTATATCCAATATAGTAGCATGAAAATAAATATTTATGCACAATGTTTATGAACAATAATTACAGGTAATGGTTCCAACTTACATATTTTTCACTTCTTATCTTAATCTTTTGTAGGTTTGTAACAAGCATAGTCAAAATCATAGTGGGCTCCAATACATCTTCTTTGCCACTTTGAAGGTTGCTTCCCTTGATACTAAATTCACTTTAAATGTAAACGTCTCATAGGATATCAAGATACCTTGAAGTTGATCCATGTAAAGTTTTGTAATATCTTTCATTTCTTCCACAACTAAAACTTTTGCATTGAATCTAGAGGGGAGAGATCTCAAAACCTTTTGACCTACTACAAATTCATCAATTACTTCATCAAGGCCTTAAATAGTATTAACCATCTCATCTACATGAAGGAAAAAGGTTGCCATGTTTTCATCTTCTTTCATCCTTAATCTTTCAAACTTCATTCGATGAACTTGAAGTTTAACTCTCTCTACCTAGTCATGTCCTTGAGAGTCACATTGTAACTTGTCCCACATATCCCTTGTTGATTTGCAATGCATAACATTGCCAAATTATGACTCTAAGAGGACAAAAAGAATAATACTCATTTCTTTTGAATTGTAGGTGAAATCAAGTTTTTCATCTTTATCAAGCAAAGGAGTCTTTGGATCTTTATATCCATACACCTACGCATACCAAACATCAATGCCAAGATACATTAGATATGTCCTCATTCCCACTTTCTAGAAAGCATAGTTTTTCCGTTGAACAGAGGAGCTTTGTTTGTGAAACCACCATTATAACTAGCCATGTTTCTTGTCGGTGTTGAGAAATCAATGTATGTATGTATTAGGTTTTGATTCCTCTTTTCTTGATAATTACTTGTGATTTATGTTGGCTTCTTTTATTATTTGATTTGTTATATTTCATCAAGAAATTACCAAATCATAAGTACATGAAGACCACAAGAAAAAGATACACAATATGTAGTCACTCAACCACAGAAAAACCCTTAGCTAGGGGAAAACCCAGTCCAACTCTTCCACTCGTAGATTCAAATCAAGATGAGACAATCCAGGCCCTTTTGACCTAGACAGATACCTCCTCCAATCACCAAGCCAACCCTTTCATCTTGTAGTGATCCAAGAGGATCCAAAAGGATTGATCTAGGAGGATGATCCTAGAGGATTGATCTAGGAGGATCCAAGAGGACTGATTAAGATGGATCTCTAAAAGGTACCAGTGGCAGGGTAAAAAGGCTCAAAACTCAAAGTGGTAGAATATCGATAAAATTAGCTCCAGATCGAAGTGCTCGTCATCCTGATTTGAACAGTGCAAATGACATTCGAGCTCATATGAAGAAGTTAGATAAATTCAAAGTACAAGTTTGACTTGGACAAAGGGTAGAGAAAATGACATGGCAAGATTCTTTACTAAATGGGGATGTGCCAAGTGGCAAGCCACCATTGACCCTATAGTTTGATGATTGCAAAAAGGCATAGGTACTTAGTTAAAGAATCGACCCCTAGCGTATCAGGTTGCGATGGTGATATTGCAATCGCAGATCGTAGGCAGGTCGATGGTTACAAATCGGCCCCAAGCAGGAAAGGGTGCGATGCGATGATTGCATATCGCACATCGCAAAGAGACAATGTTTTACATAATCATCCCCCGATAGTCAGGGTTGTGATTGTCATATCGCAATCACATATCACACAATGCAATACTTTGATAACAGTAACACGCCCGAGTCCATTGATTGTGATACGTTGATTTCCCAGATGCGATACAGTTATAAGGTGTGGTTTTTAAAACTTGTCGGGTCTGCCGGTTCATTGATTATAGTTTGCGCTGCACAATGGTTTGTTATGGAGAATCACCCTCAGCCCCACCCATTGTGATACACCGAAAGGCCTGCGGATGCAACATGGTTATACACTACATTTTAATAGTTTCGTTAGGTTCGCCTTTCTACTTGATCGCTCATCGCTCAGGTACAGGGTCTGTGCACCAATGTGTGAACTATGGTCGATTGCGATTTGTGAAGTCTTTTTTCGGATCCAAAAATTTATGGGTTTTAGTTAATAAGTTCCATCGGGTCTGCCTTTTATCGCACATTGCACATCGCTAAGTGTAGACTCTCGATAACAGTAACACCCTTCAAATTTGCTGATTGCGATTTGGGTTGGGTTATTGATGCTGATAGACAAAGGCCATCATTGATAAAGCTGCTATTTAAGGATTTAAAGCACCAATTCTCTATGTTAAAACCATCGGTTTAAGAATTAGTGTGGTTAAGGAGTTTAGCAGAAAATATCCTGTGTGAACTATTTTCGTTAACTTCCTATGTTAAGATTGCAGAAAACACCGCATGCTATTTGTGGAGAATATCGATTGTTGAAACGACCTGCTATACTTGTCATTTGTTAAAACTACTTATATTGTTAAGGATCTTGCCCACTAACATATAAATTGGGTTATCAGCATAGCGAGAGAGGAGAAAGCAGTAGGGAGCAATAGAGAGAAGCATAGATTTACAGAGCAAAGCAGTGGCACCTGCACCTGGTAGGTGGACGGAACCTTACCTTAGAAATCAGAAGGTTCCAAGAAGGTGCAAAAAGCCCTTTCATTAGAATTGGGCATTTAGATAGGTGATTCTGCATGATTTTTTGCCAAGAAGTCAGTGGCGACGTCTGTCTCTAGAGTTGGAATCTCTATTTGTCATGTATCTTCTAGATTTGAGGTATAAGGGTGTTTATGTAAAATCTACTTGTACTTCTTCTCTTTTCACATGCCATTTAATGAATGAAGGCTTCCCCACTATTGAGCAGGGCTCGAAGATGTAGTCCAAATTGGATGAACTCCGTAGAAAATCTCTGTGTCTTGATCTCATGCATGATTATGTCTTTTTATATTCATTTTATATGCTTATGTTCCATGGTTTTTAAGTGCTTTGTTATATGTAATTTAATAACACATCCATAGCAAAAAGATCTTGGATCAAGTGGTATCAGAGCAAAGCTTAGTTGATGTGAATTGCATGAGTACGTTAACCATAAATAAACCTCAATGGACATGCATCACGAAGAGGGGACGTGGCAGAGGTTGAAGCTCGTTGGGAAGAGAAGCAGTCTTGTTTCTATTAAGAATTGTGAGCGTGAATGACCGAGTGTGCTGCCATAGAGAATGATAAAGAAATGCACGAGACCTTCCTGTGAATGTACAAAATGATGGACATCATCTATGGCATATATGAGAAGAGAAGAGAGGAGGAGAAACATATATCAGAGAGTGATGTGTCATCCACATCTTTTGGTTCTTATGCATCTTATTCGTCACCTTCCTCGAATGGGGAGATTAACCAAAGAATTCAAGAAGAGAATGTTGAATTAAGAAAACCACTATGAGAAGAGGAAGAGGAGAAGCATTGATTGCAGCTTCAATTGTGAGACATAGATGAGGCTCTGGAAGAATTGAAGTGCAACGACCAAAGTCTTCAAGTAGATCTTGCTGAATTAAGGAGGCTTCTACGGGAAGAGAAAGAGGAGATATAGAGGTTGCTATGCCAACTGTAAGCTAAGGACAAGGCCATGGAAAAGCCGCAGCGTGACCCCCGTGAGGTAAAAATAAATTCTTCAACTATGTGTATTGTTCTTGATGATGATTTCACCATTTTTGAAAACCATACTATAGGAATCGGGTCCAAACTATTAAAGAGAATGGGGTATTAGGGAAAGGGCCTTAGCATTAATGGCGAGGGCATCATAAACCCCATCCAAATGGAGGAATTACCGTGACATACAAGACTTGGATATGTTAGGAAGGAGGTTGGGCAATGTGCAAAGACAACTAGAGAACAATCAATGACAAATGATGAGAAGCTCTCATCAGTCCTTTCCAAATCAACAGTGGAGGTAAAAGATGTTGATTTCTCTTTATTTTCATCTTCAAATAGTATAATTTCTGTTGGAAATGTGGAGATACCCATTACAGGGACAAACACGATACTCCTTACTAAGATGAGATACAAGGAAGAAGAAGAACTTGGTCTTAATGGCCAAGGCATAACTAACCCATTGGAGGTTGAGCAAAGACCTCGATTTGCAAGGTTGTGGTGCACTAAAGGACAATGATCGAAGATGTAAAAAGCTACCATGACATTGTTAAAACTGTTGAGGAAAGAGGATGATGGGAACACATCACCATCAAACTATGGTAGTATGCATTGTGGAGAAAGAGCTGAGGCAAGCTCTCGTTCCCATGATCACACCAAAGACCAACAAGAAAGGTATAACTAGTCTTAGTGTTCTAATGTTCATTTTGATTATTCATAACTAGTCTTAATGTTCATTCTCGTGATTCAAAATATTCTAAATTAATTTTGAATATTGAATAACCAATTGGAGCAATCAGAAGATTGTTTTGTCCATCATCAAATTAAAGAAGCAAAACATGGTTTTTTTCCTCATTTGAAGATGATTGAATTTTTTTTTTTTGTGGTGGGAGAGTTTTCTAGATGCATTAAAGATAGGAAAGAATAAAATGGACACAAATATGGAAAAACCCAAGGAACTATTGAAATTTTAATTCAATTATAGAGGCTATGTAGAGTATGTCATGAAATGGTGATACCCTTAGCAATAATATGAGCAACATGTACAAGAATGCACTTCTAAATATTAGAAGCAATCCATTTGGGAAAATATCTCTTTGGAAGATCCAATAATGGTGGTGAAGTACCTTGGAGGACTATTCAACCATATATTAAGGCAATTGTAGTGTTTTAGTGTGAAAAGCATTGATGAGGTAAGCAAGGCATATAACAAACATCTTTAAGGGAGATAAAAAATATATCTTGGTCAAAGGTGGTCACAATCATATTGGCACACAAAGAGAAGGAAGAACAACTATGATAGTGGTGGAACAAATGCATATTGAATACTTGAATGAAGTACACATAAAGCATGCATAATTCATAATTGATGGAATAATGGACTTGAAGAGACAAGTTAAGGCCATGGATTTACACCTCCTCTATAGATAATCTTTTGGAGACCAAATGGGCCTCTAAATGGGGAAACCTAATTTGAAATTGGATCCATAAAACTAAAAAGTTTTTAGTCACCAAACAACGAAGAAAAATTCATAGGATCATGATGGGTGGAGTGTCCACTTGAAATGTCAGACAAGGAAAACTTCTACACAACTCATATCCAAAATATTTAGACAATATGAATAATTGTGGAAATGTCCACTCTCAAAATGAAAAAAATATGCGAAAATAGGGATTAAATTTTAAATATATAGACTTGTAATTTTAATTCTCTAGATAGCCAAACACAATTGAAATTCTATGATTCACTCCTAAAACAAGTTTGAGAAATTTTTTTAGATGATTTTCATAGATTTATGTGGTTAGTGTTGTTGTTAGATTGTGTAACTAGAGAAGAACCCATAATGTCCACTTTCTTATCCACATTTCAAATCTAAAAAGATTTATCATTAGGACCAATTTTTCGAGAATGAGTTTCCCAAGTGAAGGAATAAGTACAAGTTGATAGGAAAGCAAACAAAGGTTCATGTCAATCACAAAAATCTAAAAGCCTAAAGAAAACCCTAGAGAAACAAGGGAAAAAGCAATTAAATAGAGAGAATATGTTGCAATAAAATTAAAAGTTAAATAAAATTGCTATTAATGTATATATAATATACTACCTTGTAATTAATTGAAAGTTATATTGGAAAGTTAATTAAATCATTAATGGAAAAATCCTAAATATTTATTACTACAAAGAAACTATAAATACATTAAACCAAACTACAAACCTTAAGACCTAATGTACCAAATGACAAGTAAAGGAATGTACTAATATTGATTACTCTATTATATTTATAATAATATTAAATATAATAATACTTTATAAATGTGGTTACATAAACAAATTATTATATTCATTAGACCTAGTTAATAATTAACATAAAAATCATGATGGGAGTGTTAAAGCATGGAATGTGGGGATCAAAGTGGGTGCTTAATACCCCACCAATACTCTTGTCATTTAAGAGAGGGGGAGGGGGAGTTGGGGGGGGTTGGGGTGCGAGGGGGATGGAACCTTGTAGTAATGCAGCCTTGTGCAAAGGATACTACCATGGATACAATTGGGTTCTGGCTATTTAATGGACATGATATCGAGTTTTATAGCTGAGGTGAAGTTGCTCACTGTGAGGGTGTTATTTTGATAATGGTTGGATGAATTTGGTAAGGGATGGGTGAGACCATGTGCTTGACATACTATTATCAAGAATTAAAGTGATGGGAATTTGGCTGGCAATCTACTCTTTTTGAGGGCATTTGTTGGGGGCGACATCTATCATGTCTAGGCCGATGGGAATGGCAACTTATCAACTTTGCAAAAATTCAATTGGGTTCTTGGTATATGGAGCAGTTTCTCAAGGTCTCATGGATGTACAACAAATTATGTAAATTTGGTTTATGTTACCAGTGTGTTGCATTGGGTCTAGAATTCGTCCTAGGAATTCTAGGCCTAGAATAAGGTATGGTTATGTTGTTTTATCCTATGATCTATTCATTATATACCTGGAGGGATATGCCATAAGGTGAATTTCTAGAAGCGTTAGTATTTGGGTGATATTTCCATTAGTTTCATTTCTTTGTGTCAGTTTTTGGTTGTGCGGGGTCAATTGCTTTGTTGGAGGGTTGAGCGGCTTATGAGAGAGAATTATGTTAGGTCATTCTCTCAGCAGACCATGCAAGCCCTTTGGCCCTTAGCAGTGTAGTTTTCATGCACTTCTTGGTGGAGGATGTGGGAATCACTAATTTTTTTAACATTAGATAAATTTTGAGGTCTAAAATGAGGCTCCTAAGGAATATTATAAAATAATAGTCAAAATAATAAAATAAGATTACATTACATCATCAAGTTCGATAGGGAAAAAAGAAAAAAATTACTTTTTAAACTCATATATTCAACTTATCTCCCTACGATTTTACTCAAATTTCAAGCAGGATCACTCATTGGATGCATAATTTAATTCCTTATCTTAAGAGTTTCAATGGACCCTGCTACATGAAGAATGAGAAATACATGAAAAAATGTGATTGCCATCAATTTTTTCATGTATTTCTCATTCGTCGTGAAGCAAGGTCCATCGAAAGTATGCAACGTGGGTACTCCTTAAACTAGAACTTTAGTTCCACATCTAGCAAGTGCTCTTGCTCATAATATGAGTAAAACTGTAGGAAGATAAGTCGAAAATTTGAGTTGAAAAAATAGTTTTGTATTCTTTTTATTTTTTTACTCCAAAAATGGTGAATCATCCCCCATGGTTGACATCATCATCTTGAATCCTATTTTTCCTTATAAAGTTGATTTTGGTTGTACTTTTTTGTTTTGAGGCCTAAATGAGCTCATTTGAGCTAGTCTCAAGATTTGTTATCAACTCTTTGTATTAGCTTAGATGTTTTGTGCATGATATTTCTATTGGGGTAGTATTGGTAGGATGTAGTGAGGGAGTTAAACACCTGAGGCTATTGGTTTTATACTATACCATTTGGCATCATATGAACTCCAAGCTAACTAGCATTAATAGGGTTGGCCATAGTGGGGCTCCCCTAGGACCTTATCAAAGGTGCTCGTAGGTCATAATAGAATTTGGTTTGTTATCTAGTTGTTGGAACTACTGCATGTGTTCAAGTTTAAGTGGAATTGGGGAAGTTGACTCATTTATGGGGTATGTATTTAGTTGGAGGAGAATCATTTTTAGATTTGAAGCTAACCATTCAGACATGTTGTGACAACATGAAAGAGTGAGAAGGGGTCCAAGTGAAAGGGGGAAGCATGATTGGCACAAGTAGCATGCCCCTAGATAGGGAGAGGTCATGGACCCTACGCTTGCTTAGCCACCTAGCACCATAGGGAACTCCCCTCCCTCAAATGATATTAACAGTGCATTGCAACATATCACTACTGATCTCAAACAACTCAGCTGAGCCCAAAATGGTGACTGTAATGAAAATATAAGCTACATGAATAATATCCAACACAACTAGTGGCAGCTACATGATCGATTGGCCAACTTGATGATGGGTCAAAGGCACATCCAATAGAATTTGGATTGGCTAGATGGTAGACTGGCCCATATTGCAAAGCACCCCCATTGCAACTTTAGACCTCCTCCTTCACCTAGCTAGAGATCGAATCATCCATCTCTTGTCAATTATGATTTCTATTGTTATCCATTTGTATTCTGGTCCTAAGGATCTTTTGGTCTTACTTTCATTTTCAGTTCTGGTTATTATAGTTATTCTAAAGGTTTTCTATGTGTATAGGTATGCACCTACTAGCCAATAAATATGTTAAGAGTGAGTCTAGTAGGATTTTGAGATATTGTACTATAATGTGTAATATTTTGACTTCTGATTCATAAATAAAAAAAGTAACATCAAAGAGAGAGGGAATTAATATATAATACTAGGAAAATTGGGGGTTGGGGGTAAATAAAAAGGTAAGTTAATGCATAAACAAGAAAATGAAAGCAAAGAGGGTAATGGCCAAAAGAGGAACTATATATATGTAACAACCCTGGTGAAAATCCCATGTAGTAAAAGTTAAAAAACAATAACCAAAGTTGATGGGACACTAATTCCAAGCTGAATGTTGGGCAAGACATCGTAGGGGGTGTTCATTTGTTTTTTTTTGGCTAAAGAAATTAGCAAAGGCAATGGCTAAGCCTTTAGAAAGGCAACATGGCATTTTTGGCACATTTATCTATAAAAATAATGGAAATTAGGTGAAAAATGAGGTGAAAGGTCACATGTTGCATGTGAGGAGGAAAATGAAGGAAAATAATGGAAAATGGAAAAAATAGAGGCCTCATTCATAAAAAGGCTTCTGAGGATCAATTGGTAACTGTTTTTCAATTTATTTTTGGGAGCTCTCTCATTATTCTTTCTCTCTATCTCTCACTCTTGGACACTTAGAGTTTTCTTGGAGCAATTTTGGCATTGGACCAAGAAAAGAAAAGAAGTCAAGAGGAAGCAAAGATCAAACAGGGAAAAGCATGATCAAGAAGCTACAATAGACTTCATTGCAAGTATTGGCTTGCATGTGCATTCTCCTTGCTGTATTTGGCATGCATGGCATTGCATGTGGTTCTTTTATATCATGGCATGAGTTTTTCTAAGTGTAATAGTGTTTTTGAGCCCAACGTTTCCATTTCGCCATGGTGTGATGGGGTTCTCATGTTTTAGTTGAACTAGATTTCCAGATGGATTCAAAGCTAAGTGGGGTGGATCTCTGAATCATAGAGCACATGGCCTAGTGGTCCTTGAACTAGACTGTGGATCATGGTAAAGCCACTGGCCTAGTGACCCTTGAGCCTTATTGTGGGTTATGGTAAAGCCAAGATTGTGTTGCCTTAGTGGGCCTATGAATCCTTGCCAATGAATGACATGATATACAATAAATCCAAGTGGTGGTTTTCTCTTTATTGGGCCTAGTAATCCTGGGTTTAGGATATGCAGTAAACCCTAGAGAATGGGTCTCATTTTAGGGCCTAGTGATCTGAGTTTGGATTGCTGTAAAGATTGAGAGACTAGGAGAAAAGAAAATTCCTCACGGTTAAGGTGGATAAATCCGATGGAATCCATGCTTGTTTGGCCTATCAATCGAGTGGATATCACGGTAAAGCCTGTTATGATGTGTTTATTGTGTTAGCCTAGTGATTCGAGATGGATTACATAAAAGTCTAGTTTCTATTGATGAGGGTGAGGTGGTTTAGCCCTGGTTGTTTCTTTGGTTTGAGTCCCACATTCATGCTTGGAATATGGCATAGGGGTGAATGGCTGAAGATAGATTTGGCTAAACTATTCTATTGTCGGGTGGAACGTGGTAGTCCCATCTCTTGTTGGTTTATTGAATTCATTAATGAGAAATTCATTCCCTTGATTTTCATGTGTAAATGTACTGATGCATATGTGGATTTTATGGTTGATATGCTTATGATATTTTTGTCCCTATTATGCTGGTTATATGTATGTTTTATGAAAACGACTATGTATAGCTCTCAACATGTTTTTACTAGCAAATGAATGGATAATGTATCTATGGCCTAATAGATGATAATGCAACAAATGACATGAGGGAACAATGGTTCATAATGATTCTCAGATAAGTATGAGATCCATACACTTAATTTTGGTGTTTACACCTGTAGGTTACATGTTGATGATATGTTTGATGAAATTCTTGTCATTTCTATTAGGGGTATGGTTAAGGTCTTGTTTAACTTATTTCTTTGGCATCATTGTTTCCCTGTAATTTTACTAATTTTTAGATATCACTTCATTT
Organism: Pinus taeda; assembly: GCA_000404065.3. Taxonomy (NCBI): domain Eukaryota; kingdom Viridiplantae; phylum Streptophyta; class Pinopsida; order Pinales; family Pinaceae; genus Pinus; species Pinus taeda. The sequence goes on along the minus strand of APFE031127367.1, from coordinate 188,743 downwards.
TGGGAAGCGACCGAGGCTCTGGGCCTAAAAAAGTGGCTTAAATCTCGATGTCACTGGCACAAAACTAGAAATTGTAGTCTTTGGCCATTGGTAGGAAAGCCTGTGAGAGCGACTTTGGGTTTTTGGATGATCTCTTGCCCACAGCAAGGGAGAAACTGAGGCTTAAGATGTCCAAAACATCAGTGGGAGCTAGGGATAGGTTGTCTGAGTGGTTGACATTTCTCTTGAGGATTCTGAAGCTGATGTTGGATGCCTTTGTGTGATTTTTCCATTGATTCCACTTCCTTAAGGTCACATAGGAGGTTAAATCTAGTCATAGTAGCCTTTTGCCTCATGTGTTACCCCAGTTGGCTAGCTACTTGGGTAGATGTGGGAGGAGGGTGCTACAATATAAACAAGACAAAGGGTAAGGCGATATGAGAGAACAACAAAAAGAGAGATGAGAAGAAGAAAAGGAAGAGAAGAGAAGAAGGAACACAAAGGGAAGGGAGGGGAAAATGGGACTATAAAGAGTAACAAGAAAAATAAACCAAGTCAAAAGGAAAAAAAGGGCAATAGAACAACACAAAAATATGAAAGGAGAAAAAAAAAGAGGGATATCTTTCCCATTTAGATATCCAATGTAAATATTTATTATCTGATGTCTTCGTTCATTATTGTGTTATCAAGTTTATGTATGATTATACTTTGATTTTACTTTTTTGTTTAGATTTAAATAATTGTTTTAACACAAAATCACAATTGACTTAGTGTGAAACTGAGTGCATACCAACATGCTTGAAATATGCTCCATTAGTAAATATTAATGAATGAATGAGATTTTAATGTACACAAGACCAAAAATAGCCTATGGGAAGACCAAACTCCATGTTTTTTTCCTTTTGCAATTCAATCCTTTTCGTATTCAAATTGATGATAAGATGACCCATCCTTCTAATAGTCCCCTCACTGAAAAGACAATGCCATTAAATTGCTGCTAATATATTTCCATAAATTTCCTTGATGTCCTTGAAAGCATTACATTCCAAAATGAAATGTTTTTCTAATTCTACTTCCCCTAAAGTGCAAAAACACACGCCCATTCTTCCCAAACTTCTTTAGGAATTTTCCACCATTATGTTTCACATCGAAGTTGATGTGAGTTAGTTCTTAATTGAGCCATAAGAATTTTTGCTCTCCATGAAATGTTAGACCTCATGTACTTTTTTTGTTGGAGATCACAAGTAAGGTTGAATTCCTCAACGTAATACTTCTTCTTTCTACCCAAGTCTTTCCCCATATATGCTTGTGAAACTTATCCATAACAAAATTCCATTTATGCACACATTTGTTATTTTGTCTGAGTCATTCATACATGTTCTTCCCAAGCTTCTTTAGGTGTTTTCCACCATCCCATTTCACATTGAAGTTGATGTGAGTTAGTTCTTAATTGAGCCATAAGAATCTTTGCTCTCCACAGAGTGTTAATTCAAATGCATTCTTTTTGTTGGAGATCACAAGTAAGGTTGAATTCCTCAACATAGTACTTATTCCTTTATCCAAATCTTTCCCCACATACGCTTGTGAAACTTAGCCATAACAAAATTCTTTAACTCCTTGCTATTTGTTAGACATGAATGGAGGTAAATATTCTATTTATGCATCCATTTTTTGTTTTCTCTCATCCATGTTTTCTTTCTTGCACTCATGCCTTCATTGAAGACAACTTTAGGCCATGTACCTACTCCCATTTGCTCATTTATTTTTAGATATATTATGAGACATATCATAGAAATTGCTTCTATGGGAGATTCCCTTGTTTAAATCAACATTATCTCATAAGGAACCAAGTTTTTTTATTTTGAACATGATCATGATCAAACATTTTTTGATTTTATCAATTTGTTTCCATTTTGAAATGGGGGTGCTTCTAGCCCACAATTCACACAGTTAGAGCATTACTAGATGAAATAGGAGCCCCAAAATCACTTTAGTAATTTTCGAATCCCATAGCTTTGCCTCTCTACATCTATTTTGAAGAGCATTCTTTTTGCAGTCCTCCCAACTAAGTGTGTCATTGAAATAAATCATGAGGTACTTGTACTCATTTAATTCTTTAAGAGTATTGCCTTCGATGAAGAATGTATGTTGGCTCCTTTTCCTTTTATTAGATAAAATCATTATTTTGGTCTTTCTAGTATTTACAAGCGTGTCCCCACTACTCTACAAAAATGCTTGAGGGTATATAGGTGCATCTTATAATCATTCCCTTGCATCATTCATACATCGAATCAATCCCGCACAACTCTTGATCTTCATTGCTAGGATTGAGGCTTTACTGTTACAATTAAATTTAGTGTGTTTTCATAGATGACCATTGTGAGATGAGTAATGGGATTTCCACACCCATGTCATGGTGCATTACAAATATTCTATTTGAGATTTGAAACACTGGCCATTCTTTTCAAAATATTTGGAAAATATAGATGAAAGGAGTAAATTTAATTGTTTTTTATTTTGTATAAGTGGATATTATGAATATTTGAAATTTATATATTGTTTTACTTCTCCCGTCTTTTTGGATTTTATGGATATTCCAAAATTTAAAACATAAATACGTTTTGTTTGAAAACCTATAGTTGGCTTTCATGCAATTAGCTATTGTTGCACTCCCTATAACAATACCGAGATACACACAAACTCATACTTTTATTTATTGGACTCACTATGTGGTACCCATATCTCCTTGTTGCTTGTTGAATCAATGACATATAGTAATTCAGCAATCCCAACAGAAATTCACATAAACTCATATTTTTATTGCTTGAAGTCACTAGGTGGTACTCACAACTTCTTGTTTTCTTGTTGAATGAATGACATAGTAATTACGGCCATTCTTAACTTTGTTTCAGAATTATAATTATTCTATATTTATTTCAACTCTAGATATACCAAGATTTGAGAGGGAGCAAATATTTTTCACTCTAAAAGAGGTTTGCACCCCCTCTCTATATATAGGTCTCAAACTTGACAAGAAAATCCTTTGTTATGTTTGCTAGTATATGATTTTAAATAATTTGCTTTGACCTTAGCATACAACTTTCTTTGAATTCTGTTCCAAGACTATACAAACCAACATTCTATTCTAACGCTATGAAAACCAATATAATCTCATTACACCACCCTCAAGTTGTGCATTTTAACTGTTACTTATAACCATACAATAGAGCTCAACATTTTGAGAGATCAATTAGAAATGCAGTTACCTTTGCTCTCATGTATATCTAGTGAGAATACTAATAAGATTGAAGTTTTCCATTGGTTATCATTTGATGGAAAATATTGAATAGATATAAATATATCAATGGTTATCTTTATAGCAATTTTTGGTATTATTGTAAAATCAAAATTACAAAGACAAAGTTGGAGTGCATTTGAATCCTTTACTGAATGGTCATTTTTGTGGCACAAGTAAGTAAACTAAGCGAACCAAACAACCAGGTAATGAAACCAATCCAAATACGGTTAACAAAATTATATAAGACATAAAAAATAGAATTTTAATTTGAAGCTTACATGCCATGAGTGTATGGATTGTAATGTGAAAAGAGGAAAAGATATATTGCATGTATTTTTTTTAACAATCCCAGCGATCAGAAATGAGCAATCTTGTTTTCTTAGTTATGATAATAAATTATTTATTTTCAACATTTTGTATGGTTAGTAAAAAAATATTTCATAATCAAGTTTTCAATATTTTGAGTTATTAGTAAAATCCTATATCATTCATATTAGTATTTATAATTTCACTTTCAATTTAAAATTTAGTAGTTATTCAAATTTTTTGATATTTATAAATTTAATTTAAAACTATAATTGTTGACACCTAATCCTCATGATTGGGTGAATATATGTAGATAGATAAATAAGTAATATGAATAGTCATCGGGAGATGAACTGAACAGTCTCTCCCTCATGTATATAGTGAAGACCTATCTAATGGAATTATACATATGAATCATTTTTGCCTTGAGGAGTTAATGTCTGGCCTTACATGGTATCAGAGCCAACTCCCAAAATAGTTGTAACTCCCACTGCCTACTGCTCTCTGTCCACTGCCTACTGCTCTTTGTCCCCTCCACAGTCACTATTGTGTGTTGTACGCTAGCCTGACATGCGTTGAACTATCCTAATGAACTCCTATTCTCACTCACAGTTATTCCTTCTCTACCTTCTATCTGTTGAATGCATACCATTCTTTGTTGTACACTATAAGTTGTTGTTAAAAACCATACCTCTGCCATATACTTTGTTTTGAACGCTGGTACAATATCAACAGTCTTGAAGACAATTTAGTTCTTTCTTCTGTTGCACTCATTTACGAAGATAGGCCTCTTACAAGTCTGTTGCGGTTTCCACTCTTCTGGTGCACAGTTCTTAAACGACAATTGATATGTATCCAACAAGTGTTGTTGGCCAACCTGTCCAAAAACTGTACATTTCAAAATCACTCTTAATTAGCACAAACCCATTCACACCCAATTTCCAATTTCCAACCTCAGCGATTTATGTGTACTCCAAATATGCATAGTGAAGCATTGCCATTAGACTTGGTTGCACATAGAGAAGCGAGGAAATTGGGGAAATATTTAACTCTGTGCAAAAGCTAAACTTTGTGGCTTGCAATCAGTATTTTAATATATGTTGGCACTTAATAGGAGGTTTTTACAGTGGTTAATTCCTATACGCTGCTTATTAGGCATCTACTAGGATATTATAGAAGGTTTTTTTATGTTGTTGACATAGAGGAGAGGGAAAGACTAGCAGCAATGGCTAAATTTAGATGGGACTGTGCTGGTGTTTCAAAGTGAATGCATTCTATATGAAAAATATAACAAACCAGGTGTTCAAGGAGAATAAATAATAAATATATATCGTGTTATGGAACATTAAATGCTACCTGCAGTAACGTAATGTAGTCAAATTTGAATTGCTTTCAATTCTAAATACCTATATACAATTGTAGGCAATATTGAATACTGGTGGATATCCTATGTTCCATTGAAGATGCAGGGATGTAAGCCATGGAGATATGGTACACAGTTCTTGACACTGTTGTTCAGTTGTTTTTTGAAAATTGTGACAGTCCTTCAAGATTTGTAATTATTTTTATAAAGCCGTGTAAAGTACTGTGACTATTGTGATATATAGATGAAGTGCTAAAGTCTAATTTTATGACCTGGTGGCCTTTGTTAAATGGCATATATTAAATGATGGAATGCATTAAATACTGAAAGCGCTGTCTTTATTCCAAGTCCATGAGCAGTCTAATGGTTGAATTGAGCACTGAGTCCATGCATTTTGGTTAATACAGTCTCTGTGCATTGAGAACGTGTATTGTATTAAATATTGAGCATGAGTTTGGATTGATTTAATTTCAATTTAACTTGTGTTGACCATCGTTTAAAGTTTGGAAAGCTTGTGCTTGTTGAATTTGGTTGTATGGGCTATTTTCTACATTGGATCGGTGAATACACATGGTATGTTGCATAAAGGTGTAGCATGTTATCGGTTGTCCAAAAAAAAAATACACTACTGTCCAAGAACACTATTGTTCTGTTGCGTTAACTCGACCGTGCTTATTTAAATTTTTATGATGGAGAAGTTTGTTGAAAAAGAGAAGGGTTTGGAAAAGAAGACAACTCTTCTTACACACAGAGAGAATAATCTTACTCAAGATTCTTCCAGAGGAAGAGGTAGAAGAGATTTCAGAGGTAGGGGGGGCAGACATTCTTAAGGAGAAAAGGCAGATTTGCACTACATTCGCTGCAAAAGAAATGGATCACATGATGCCTCTACATGGAAGCTACCATGGGACAAAATTGAGCAGAAAAGAAACCAATAGAAAGGTAAAACTGATGATATAGACAAAGGTAAAGCACCTGAATCCGCTCACTATGTTGTGGCATAATGTAACATTGGAGTAAATGAAGATTTATTTAATGCTTCACTTGCTTCTTGGAAAAATGACTGGTTGCTTGATTTAGGAGCAACCTGCCACATGACTCAAAAAAGATTTTTTTGAATATTTCACTGACAATGTTGATGGAGTAGTATACTTTGCAGACTAATAAAAAATCAAGCCATCATGGCTTGGCACAATCAGGCTTAAACTGCATGGCCTTCCAGACTTTCTTCTGCATCATGTTCTATATCTCCTACAGCTCAAGAGAAACTTGCTATCCTTGGTCCACATCCACTAGCAAGGTCACTCCATTCATATGTTTGATGGCAAGCTTGAGGTAAGAAAAGCATCTAACCACTCACTTGTCATGAGGGGAATAGAAGAAGAAAGGCTTCTCAAGCTGCAAGGAACCTCTGCTCGTGCACAAAATTTCTCATACAATTCTTATCATGAAGAAGGTACACTTCCATCAAGTTTATTATGGCATGCTAGATCTGGACATTTGAACTATGACAGTCTTTGCTTGTTGAAGAAAAATGGTGTTGCTGGTTTGCCTACAATTCCTAGGAAAATTAAGCAATGTGATGCTTGCATTCTAGGAAAGCATAACAAACAGTCTTTTCATGATTCACATTCAAGAGCACATAGAAAACTTGAACTCATTCATTCAAATTTATGTGGTCCAATGCATGTTCCTTCTACAAATGGAAATAAATATATCCTGACATTTATTGATGACTACACTAGAATGTTGGGTTTATTTATTGAAGAACAAATTTGATGCTTTTCAAACATTCAAGAATTTTCATAAATGGATTGAAAATTATGCACAATCTCATATTGGGTCTATTCACACTGATAATGGAAAAGAGTACACATCAAATGAATTTGAAAACTATCTTCGCCAACATGGGATCAAACATCAAACAACTGTGCCTCATAATCCCCAACAAAATGGTGTAGCTGAAAGAATGAATAGGACAATCTTAAATATGGTATGATCCATGCTCTTTTTAAAAAATGTAAAGATAATGTTTTGGGTTGATGCTATTCTATGTGTTGCATATATAAAGAATAGATGTCCATCTAATGCTATAAGAAACAAGGCTCCATATGAAATGTGGTATGGACATGTTCCTCCGGTAAAGCATCTCAGGGTCTTTGGTTCCACCTGTTATGCCTTGATACCAAAGGTACATAGAAACAAACTTGGTGCTAGAAGTCGTAAGTGTATCTTTCTGGGGTATTCAAACACCTCCAAAGCATACCATCTTTATGATGAAGTAAATAAGAAGTTTGTTGTATCTAGAGATGTAATTTTTCTCGAATCATCCAAAACTGACAATGTTGTTGAGCGGTAACTTGATCGCTTGGATAGATTCGCAAAAGCAAAATCATTTCAAGAATTTGATAATCGGATTCCACATCTTGAAGGGGGGATTCCTATACTAGATCAACATGTAGAATCTTCTTCTGAAGAACACTCTCCCCGACATGAAACTCCAACAATGAATGATGCTTTAAGTGATGTCATTGATAGAATTGGGAGAGTCAATCTTGATTCAGTCCCAACTCAATCAACGGAGCAGCTTGGACCATTTGAGAAAGGTCCCCCAAAGTGGCTGACAAAGACACTTGAAAGTCTTCATTCTGATGAGGTTGGAAAGACAGGAACTCGAAATTCAAACCGGAAAAATGGAGGTGATGTAGATGACTCTAATTCACCTATTGATATGGATGTTTCTTATGATTGTGAATTGAACTTGTCTACAGATTTTGAACCAACTTCCATCAAAGAAGTTGCTTCTCATGATGAATGGAAAGAAGTGTTGCAAAAGGATTATGATGCCCTCATAAAGAATGACACTTGGAAGCTGGTTGATCCTCCATTAGGAACCAAACCAATTGGCTACAAGTGGGTCTACAAGAACAAGTATAAAGCTGATGGCTCACTTGAAAAGCACAAAGCTAGGCTCGTGGCAAAAGGTTTTGCACAGAAGGAAGGGGTCGATTATGAGGAGACTTTCGCCCCCACAACAAAATGGGCTACCATCTGGACACTCTTTGCCCTGGTAGCTCAGAACAGTTGGAAAGTCCATCAAATGGATGTAAAAACTGCTTTCTTGAATGGAGATCTAAAGAGAATGTTTTTATGTCCTACCCTGAAGGATTTGTTGTGAAAGGACATGAACATAAAGTATGCAAAGTGGAGCTTGAAAATCACTAGTAACTTCACTGAGTCAAGTTTACCCAAACCATCATATCAATTCCACCCTTAAATTTGACTTAAGGAAATTAACTTGATCTCAATCATTCATCAACTATCTTACTCAAATCTCATCAATGTGTGAGAAGCCAATTAAAATTTTAGCATTATAGTTACCTTTGCTCTCATATATATATAGTGAAAACAATAACATAATTGAAATTTTCCATCTTAATTATCATTTGATGGCAATATTGAATAAATATAAATATATGAATGATTATCTTTATAGAAAATTTTGATATTATTGTAAAATAGATATAAATATATCAATAATTATCCTTATAAAAAGTTTTGGTATTATTGTAAAATCAAAATTACAAGAGAAAATTTTAATACACTTGAATCCTTTGTTGGATGGTCATTTTGGTGTCATAAGTAAGCAAACTAAGCAAACCAACCCACCAGGGAATGAAATCAATCTCGATAAGACTTAAAAGTGAGATAGGACATTAAGAATTAGAATTTTAATTTGAAGCATACATTCCATGATCGTATGGATTGTAATGTGTAAAAAAGAAAACACATATTGCATCTAACTATTTTTTTAAACAATTACGGGGATCCTAAATATATAGGAATTTTATTTTTTCTTAATTATTGTATTCAACATTTTTCAATATTTTGTACGGTGAGTAAAAAATTTTATGTTATAATCCAATCTTCTTAATAAAATTCTATATCATATTAGTATTTTCAATTTAAAATTATAATTTAGTAGTTATTTAAATTTCTTAATATTTATAATTTTAATTTGAAGTTATCATTAAGTAGAGGTTAAATTAGATATTTTTAGGATCATAAAATATTTAGAGAAGTGGTGGTATTTAAAGACATGGTTGTTGGGATCCCACTGGTAACTAGGACAAATTTAGCAGTAGTTTTTTCACCTTTAAGTAGGGTACATTAGAGATGAATATCATGGGAAAAACTATGGGTTCTCATAAATCTAGAGCTTGAAAACCACCAATAACTTTGCCCAAACTACCCTATCAATTCCCTCCTTAAACTTGATTTGGGGAAATTAACCTGATCCCAATCATTCGTCAACCATCTCACTTGAGATCTCACATTCCCCCCCTTAAAGCTAAGATACAAATACACCTACCATCATGGCACCTAGTCAAGTGGTCCATTCCACAATTTTATGACATCATGCATTGTTGCACTATATGTATGCCTCATCAAAGTCTTATGGCCTTACAACAATCCATGCTCCTATGCAACATGTATGCTTAAACAACAAGTCTTACATCTCCCTGGGGAAATACACTTTCCTTGGACCAAAACCCTTAGGGTGTTCACACACCACTGTAACTCTCATCACATGCTCGGTCTTTTACTATCCTCAAAATATTGTCTCCAAGTTTATTTTCTCATCCATACGCCCACTCTCTTGCTACATCTTTAGGTTTATTAATTCATACATTGTCCTGATCTTTCAACATTATTTGCACTCTCTCATTAGCACAACCCATGTCTATTTAATGGGAATCACTCTCTTTTACTAGGCCCCCATAGCTTTTATCTACACATAACCATTGTCTTCATTGCATCTCCTCCATGGCATCCAAAAAGAAATTGACACACTATTTTACCACTCCAAGCACACAACATATTTCGATGCTTTTGTATATTTCCTCTCAACAAAAAACTTTCTTCTACTTTTTATTGAACCTAAATAATGGATCCCTCCAACAATACACTTTTCTTTTCCATTAGGTACTTATTCCAAGATTCAGGACTTTCATAGATTCCTTTAGTGATTCTTCCTACTGCATGTTGCAATGCTCTTATTAATCAACCCAAAACCATATGAAACTCTAAATTGGTGGTAAACTTTGAATTCAACACCTCTTGGTATTGGTAAGCACCTCACTATCTTCACATGTAATAAAATTATTTTTGCACGGGATCACATGGTGAGATGTCCTATAGTCAAGAATCCAATCAATGCTACTAATGGAAATATAAACAAGCTTCTTCTACTGAAACAATAAATAAGACATCACTTTTAGAAGCTACAACAATGGTCTCACCTTCTTTGTGCTACTTGATTTTTTTATTTGTGTTGATCAAATTTTGCTCCTTCTATTCCTTCTTCTATAACCAACAATGCTTTTTCTTATGCCTTGAGTCTCCACAATGAAAACAAGTAGGTCTTCAAATTCTTGATTTTGATTTGCCTCTTGATTTTGAGCGCTCCTATTTGCTACATTCAATTTTCCTTTAATGGTCAGCTAAGGCTAGAGCTTCACCTCCTTAGTTTTCAACAAGTGAATTCCATCATAGCTCTTCATTCATTAAAATTTCATTGACATCATCAAACTTTAAGGTCCCAACAAGTGTTGAAGTGGTCATGACTACTATTAAATTATTCCAATTTTTTGGCATAGAATACATAAGTAGGATGGCTTTTATTTCATCATCCAAAACAATTTTGATAGAGGAAAGTTGACTAGTAATTATATTAAATTTGTTTGAATGCTCTAGAACTAAATCATCCTCCTTCATCTTGAGGTTATATAATTTCTTCATCAAAAAGACTTACTTTGATTTTGTGTTTTTTTCATACAGATCATGCAACTTTTTACATAGCCCTTCAATTAACTTGTCACCTGCTACGTTAAAGTATATGTTCTTTGCTAGGTACTACCGAATTGTAGCAATGTCCTTACTATCCAATGACTTCCAAGCTTCATCTATCATTGTTGTGTGTTTCTTTTCCAGTCCTCAAGTTGGAAAAAAATGATCCCTCAAAATTTGTATATCCTCCATTTGTGACTTCCATAGTGAGAAATTGGACCTATACAATTTCTCCCAACACGTATTATATGAGGATGATGCAGGAGCATTCAACTCAAGAGAAAACCATTGTAATTATGTATACAAAGGGGGTAATGTGTTTTAAGGAAATTAGTTTCCTAAGTCTCAAGTTAATGTAATATTTAGACTTTTAAGTGATTTAATTAGATAATGTGAGATGTTTGTAAATGCTCTCAAATAAATGAGAACATCAATGGGAAATAATGAGAAAAGAGTCTAAAGTCAATTAGGACACTTTAAGCAGTTCCATGATTCGAGGAACTAAGGATAGCTCTTAGGAATTAAATGGAGATTAGGAGTGGACATAGAGGACAGTTTAGGAGTCAGTTCAATAGATTTAGGAATGGAACCAAAATTAGTTAAACAGATATTTTTGGTATAAATGTAAGCCTCTGAGAAAATTAGAGAGAGAGGCCACTGATAGCAGAAGATTAGGCCACGAGATAGAGAGTCTCGTTATGTAATCAACCGTTTATATGTTTATATACAGAGGAATTCAATTCTGAGTGTGCAAATGTGTGAATCGAGTATTTTATGATTGATTATTGTGTTAACTCATAGGCTCTGTAACGGAGGTTGCAGGCAAAGTCGAGGCAGAGTACAGAGGAGAAGAATGAGCCAGAGTTTTGTAATGGATCTTTGAATCCATTCGAAAGATCAAGTAAAGTCCAGAGTTAGTGATAAAAATCACAGAAGTCAAGCTTAGGAGGGAGTTGCAGCGGAATAGCGAAGGGGGAAGAACCTTTGAAGAACAAAAAAAAAAACCACAGAAAAACATTGAAAATGGCGAAAAAACATAAGTAACGGAGTAGTGGAGGAGTAAGTGTTAATGCACAATAGTTGTTAGATCTCATAGATCAAAGGCCAGGATTAAATCGCAGGAGTGGAAGAATCAGGATTGCATCGCAATCTTTCAAAGGGAAGAAGCGAAGCACGATTGCGACATGTAATGGATAGACGGACTTGAAACCTTATCGAATGTAGCTTAGAACCCCATCAGGTCTTAAACATATGTCGGATCGGAGTTTTAAAGTGGAGGAGTCAAGCATAAAGATCAAGCGATAGCCGATACATTATAGCGATAAATCAGCGATCGAAGATCGGGCCAATCGGATTTTGGAGGAGAGTATTGTGGAAAGGGAAGTGGAAGATGGACCCGATGATAATTATATATGTGGTGCATAGAATTTGAAATCCGCTATATGTGTTCGGAGCGGTATTTCAACATATTTCCGTGTATTTGTGATAGATGTGTTGGCCGAGCCTTTTAAGGCTAAAACATATATTATCGTTTCGATAGTCACATATCGGAGGGGAAAGGGTGATAATATATATATCATATATGTGGTGTGTCGCAAATGAGCGATACCCAATTGCAATAAAGGTAACCTCGAGATCGAGCTAGAAAAAGGTGTGTTTTGCATATAATTCCTTTGTAAATGGGTTATAAAGGGAAATAGCACCAATGAAAGGTTTTATGTGTAAATATATATGTAACCAATGTAGAGAGGGAAGGTATACATATATATGCGATTAAAGGGTTATTGAAGGTTGTGAAGGGTTTTAAAGTTCCGATAAGAAGGATTTGAATGAAAGGTCAGAAATAAAGGTTAATGAGGGTGTAAGGGGGTGATTAATTTCCAACAGAAAGGAAAATGTGGGTTAATGTTTAGACTTTGTTAAGTCTATGAATCATTCTGCATAAGACTAAGAGAGGGCCTTAACCATTTATGGTTGAAGATTTGACTCCTTTGAGAGTTAAATACCTGGGAAAAATGTGTGGATGCATTTTACATGCATATTGTGGGTGTAAGCGGGGGTAACCCTGCCATCATTTGTGGTATTAGAGCTGAATTGTAATCAAAGCGGGGAAAGATTTCCTATGAAAAGGAGTTTGCACACAGAAGAAGGTAATGTGCATAAGTTAATTGATGAATGATAGAGGCTACAACAGAAGATTGTAGGGAACTTTTGGAGTTCTTGAGAGATTGTAGCAGTTCCAGCAGAGGCTTGGAATAGATAGGAACAGAGGATTCCTTGAAGAAAAGTGAGAGCAAGATTTCTTAGTACAAGTTTTGAAGGAAAGAGGACTTCGAGACCAAACAGAGGATAATCCATTCAAAGTGCAGAAGAATGGGAGAATAAGATCATACATAGATCTTGGAGGTAAGATAGTTTGTTTTGTTGCAAATTGAAACTAAAGATTGTGGTTGTAGATGAAGCATCTTAGCAAAGGACAGTAAGAGAAGCCGTGAGAGGAGAACCAAATGTGTTCTTGAAGGTAGATTAAGGAAAACACTTTGAAGGAGAAGTGGCAGTGAACCTGAAAAATCCAACAAGAGATTGGATAAAGAGGACAAGTGGAGTGTTCTCAAGAGAGAGTGAGAGATTGCAGAAGCCCAAAAGGAGCAAAGGTGTTGCTCAAAAGGAGGTTCTAGACAAAGGACCTATGCTTACCAAAAGACTAAGTGAAGAGAGCTTAGTGACGTAAGATTGCAGCAAGGAGGACTAGATGTTGGCAAGGCTTGTTACAGATGAGTGAGGAGCTCATGAAGGAAGAGGAGAAGAAGATGACTACTGATAGCCATAACAGGGGTTCAAAGAGAAGACACAACAGAAGAAAGATAAAAAAAGAGGATGAGTCAAGAGGAAATCGACAAAGAGATTATAGAGTTAAAAGAACAACTCGATGCATTAAGGAGAATACTTGAGGAAAGCCAGAGACTAGGTTGGGTCTTGAGGAAGAAGCCAGTGGAGTGGCATGAGATGCAGAGAAGGCTACAACAAAAGCAAGTAAAGTGGATGAGGGAAAAACTTAAGGAAGTTAAGTTGGAAATGGAAGAGTCCATTTGTGAACCAGAATAGGGGGAAATTTTGGGAGAAAGTGAAGACTACACTGAAGCTAAAGAATGGAGATCAAGTGAAGATCTCATGGACTATTGGGATAGTTCAAAACAGCATGAGGAAATGCTGACTGAAGATGAAGACTTGAAGACTGAAACTTCAAGTGAGACCAAAAGGTCTGATGATTTTAAAACTAGCAATTTTTGTATGTTTTCAGGTGAAAAATGTGAAGGAAAATTTGTTGATATTGTCATAAATGAGGAATAAGACAAGCAAAATCTAAATTCTTTTATGGAAGAAGATGAGATAGATAGATCTCATATACAATTGGGGGAAGATATCAAGCAACCAAGTGAAGGGCTTGAGGAGATTGAAGAGGAGGCCATCAAAGAATTTTTGAATCATGTGAAGGATTTAGAATAGCAAAGAGATATGATGGCTAAAACATCAAGTGGGACCACAAGATCTTATGTTTTAAAGACTGACAGTTTGTCTATGGATGCAGAAAAAATGAAGGAGAATATTAATGAACATGGTGAGACAAGATAGCTCTTGGAGAAGGTAAACAACAAGAGATCAAAGGAAAACTTGAAGAAGAAACTATGTTAGCTGAAAACATAGTAAAGGATCATCAGTTCACTATGATGATAGGCACAGTGGAAATAGCCATGGAAATTGTTGAGACAATTAGTAAGAAAGAAGGACATCTACTGAAAGATTTTAAGAAGGAAGAAACCTATGCAAAGGATTATAAAGAACACTAACGAAGGACAGTTTTGCAAAGAATGAGTAATCTTTTGAAGTTGTCAGAACTATGGAGAAGTATCTTTCAGAAGATAAAAACTTTGAAGTAAAGGAGGATGGAGAATGTCTCTTAAATGAGAAAAGCAGTGACTTATTGCAGCATAAAGAACTTAGGATTATATGTGATGATGAAATACTTATGAAGTGTCACAGAGAAATTGCATTGCTGGAAAATTCAGAGTATGACAGTGTGATTGCAGAGGAAGGAGTTCACTACAATGAACAAGGACAGAAAGATATCATTAGAACAAATGGTGTGGAAGAGAGATCAGTTGACAGTCTCATGAGTTCTGTTGAGAATTCAAAATAGCATACTAATGTGCTAACAGAGGAGAAAGAAACATAGGAACAAACTGAATTGTTGTCAAAGGAAGATAAGGCACAAAAGCCTTATGTTTTTATTTTAACAAGTGTTTTGTGAGTGCAGGTTTTGTTGCAGATGCTGAAGGAAATTTGGCATAGGTGAGAAGACAAATAAAAATGAAAGAATAAGATTTTTTGGAAGTATTTAATCCATGGAACCAAAATGTTCAATTGCTGGAGAGAATGTTGGAAAGTCAGAATTCAATGCAGAAATTAGACATTACAGAGGGAGATATCCTTAAGGATATTCAGGAAGTTTGGGTGGAGGCAATGTCTACAGATAGCTAGAGCAAGAGCAATGCCTATAATGGTAGGAAGAGCAAAAGTAGAAGAAAAAGTAAACCAACAACTACAAAGTGAAAATAACCAACAACAATTTGAAGAATTAGTAGACAACAACAACAACTTGAAACATAGAGAAAGAGGTAACAATGAATGATAGAATATGGACCAGCCCAAAGATATACTAGAGATGAAGATTGAAGAGTTATGGAAGTTAATGAGGAAGCAGTTCATATGGAGGAAATTGGTAGTAGCATGAAGGATGATCAATTAGAGTATGAACCTGATTGACAAGGAGAAGAAGATGACACAAAATGTAGCAGATATACAGCAGAAGCAAAGGTACAAGGCATTTGGGCAATTACAAAACAAAGTGTGGGATCTAGGAAGACAAAGAACAGAAGAAACATGATCAGGAGATCATGAATAATTTCTACTTTGGGAGCCTGATGCAGGAGCATTCAACCCAAGAGAAAACCATTGTAATTAAGTAGACATAGGGGGTAATGTGTTTTAGGGAAATTGGTTTTCTAAGTCTCAAGTTAAAGTAATACTTAGGCTTTTAAGTGATTTAATTAGATAATATGAGATGTTTGTAAATTCTCTCAAATAAATGAGAACATGAGTGGGCAATAATGACAAAAGAGTCTAAATTCAATTAGGACTCTTTAAGCAGTTCCATGATTCGAGGAACTCAAGAGAGCTCTTAGGAATTAAATGGATATTAGAATGGACATAGAGGATAGAAAGGATTTAGGAGTCAGTTCAATAGATTTAGGAATGGAACCAGAATTAGTTAAACATAGTTTTCTCGTATAGATGTAAGCCTACAGGCAGAGTATAGAGAGAGGCCGCCGATAGTAGAAGATTAGGCCACAAGACAGAGAGTCTCGTTATGTAATCAACTGTTTATATGTTTATATACAGAGGAATTCGATTTCGGGTGTGAAAATGTGTGAATTGAGTATTTTATGATTGATTATTGTGTTAACTCATAGGTTCTATAATGGAGGTTGTAGGTAGAGTCAAGGCGGAGTACAGAGGAGAAGAACGAACTAGAGGTTCATAA
This sequence comes from Pinus taeda, assembly GCA_000404065.3. Lineage (NCBI taxonomy): Eukaryota > Viridiplantae > Streptophyta > Pinopsida > Pinales > Pinaceae > Pinus > Pinus taeda. The sequence continues at coordinate 172,345 of APFE031127367.1, read as the reverse complement.
TGGATCTTTGAATCCATTCGAAAGGTCAATTAAAGTCCAGAGTCAGTGATAAAAATCATAGAATTCAAGCTCAGGAGGGAGTTGCAGCAGAACAACGAAGGGGGAAGAACCTTTGAAGAACAAAAAAAAAACACATAAAACCATTGAAAATGGCGAAAAAACATAAGTAATAGAGTAGCGGAGGAGTAAGTGTTAATGCACAACAGTCATTAGATCTCATAAATCAACGACCAGGATTAAATCATAGGAGTGGAAGAATCAAGATCACATCGCAATCTTTCAAAGGGAAGAAGCGAAGTGCGATTGCGGCATGTAATGGATAGCTAGACCCAAAACCTTATTGAATGTAGCCTAGAAACCCATCGGGTCCGAAACATATGTCGGATCAGAGTTTTAAAGTGGAGGAGTCAAGCATAAAGATTAAGCGATAGCCGATACGCAATAGTGATAAATCGGCGATCAGAGATCGGGCTGATCGGAGTTCGGAGGAGAGTGTCGTGGAAAGGGAAGTGGAAGACGGACTCGACGATAATTTTATATGCGATGCATAGAATTTGAAATCTGCTATATGTGTTCGGAGCGAGATTTCAACGTATTTCCATGTATTTGCGATAGATGTGTTGGCCAAGCCTTTTAAGGCTAAAACATATATTATTGTTCTGATAGTCGCATATCGTAGGGGAAGGGGTGATAATATGTATATGTGGTGTGTCGCAGAGGAGCGATACCTGATTGCGATAAAGGTAACCTCGAGATCTGTGCAGAGGTCGTACCGAGTCAGAAAAAAGGTGTGTTTTGCATATAATTCCTTTGTAAACGGGCTATAAAGGGAAATAATGCCGATGAAAGGTTTTATGTGTAAATATATATGTAACCAATGTAGAGAGGGATGGTATACATATATATGAGGTTAAAGGGTTATTGAAGGTTGTGAACGGTTTTAAAGTTCCGATAAGAAGGATTTGAATGAAAGGTCAGAAATAAAGGTTAATGAGGGTTTAAACGGGGTGATTAATTTCTGATAGAAAGGAAAAGGTGGGTTAATGTTTAGACTTTGTTAAGTCTATGAATCATTTCGCATAAGACTAAGAGAGGGCCTTAACCATTTATGGTTGAAGATTTGACTCCTTTGAGAGTTAAATACCTTGGAAAAATGTGTGGATGCATTTTACATGCATACTGTGGGTGTAGGCAGGGGCAAATGAGAGGCTCCATATTTCTAAGGAGACCTAGCTTAAACCATTATACTAGTTGTTAGGATCATGTAACATTGAAATAAGTGGTGGTGTTTAAAGACACCGATGTTGAGATCCGACTAGTCACTAGAACAAATTTACATAGAGTCTTTCCACCTTTAAATAGGCTACATTAGATATGAATACCATGGGAAAAATCATGGGTTCTCATAACTTGAAGCTGGAAAACCATGGATCACTAGAAAATTTTTACATAGAGTCTTTCCACCTTTAAATAGGCTACACTAGAGATAAATACCATGGGAAAAACCATGGGTTTTCATAGCTTGAAAACCACTGATAACTTGACCGGGTCAAGCTTACCTAAACCACACTCAATGAAAATAGAAAAAGGAAGAAAAACAAATTGAAAAAAAATAACTCATAATCTGGGACAAATTTACATACAAAACCCATTTGAAAAAAAAATGGAAAAACCATTAAAGCTTCTTTACAATAACAATAAATCTATTGCATTCACTAGTTTTTTTTTTTACTCACACCTTGTAAAAATAATCTTTATTACAATACCATGAGCCCAATACCATAATCAAATACAATAAATCACTGCCATAAGTACTTAAATTTAATCTCACACCTAATAAAATTTTCTTTATTTTACAAAAATATTTTCTTATTAAAAAATTTAATATATATATATATAGATAAATATAAATATAAATATAAATAAATAATAATTACAAATTTATGTTTTATTTTATAACCTCAACAATTTCATAATTTAATATTAATTATTATTAAAAAAACCATACCATTTTTTTAACATTATTATTATAATAAATAGTCTTTAACTTAACTTTAATTACTACATCATAAGAGTAATTAAGTGCCAAAAAAACCATTTCACATTTCCAAAAACTAAATTACTACTTTTACAATATCAAATGTTGGGTTTACATCTTGCTATACTCTCTTTTGCAATGTCAAATGTTGTATACAGCTAGGTCTTTAATTACATTTTATTATATAAAAATAAACATTATATTAAATTATAAATATAAATTTTGTAAATAATTTAATATATATTTAAAAATTTAAAATAACAATTTATTGTAAATATAGTTTTAATAATTTTTCATTACATTATTAAATTACTTATTTTCTCTATCACACATTCATCTTCTCCATTGTACGGTTTGATTATTTTCATTCCACGATAATGAATAGATCCTTCTATAAGGGAAATCAAATATGGCCATAGTTGTAACATGCCTTTTGCTATTTGAACTCACCTATGCTATATTTAGAAAGTTTGACTTCACCTATGCTATATTTAGGAGGTGTCTTTCAAAATTCATTGGCCATAATATTCTGCTACATATTATCAACTAATAAATTTATATCGAATTGGCTGTCAGACTGTTTATCAAAAAGGCAAACATGTTTTTCCTTGAATAGTTCAGACTTAAAAAGTTGACAGACAATAAAGCTTATCCATATCTATAAATAAATAGAAATGTCTTTCCAAACCAATAAAAAACCAACTATATGATTTAAGATGATTATTTAGCTGTTCACCCACTAATATTTAACTGTTTACCCCCTCTGTTTTTAGTGGAATATTTAGCTGTTCACCCGCTAAAATTTAGTGGAATATTTAACTGTTCACCACCTCTTTTTTTACAAGAGAACTTGGATGCCCACTGTCAATATGTTTGATTGCTTGCACCACAGGTTGCCTAATATTGGTGAAATATATGTATTTAGAAACTTATATTTCAGTTCAAGATCATATCTAAATTAAAAAACCTCAATTCAAACTTTATACACTTTTTTACCAACACATGCAAGGGGAAAAAAGACCTCAACTCAAGATCACATCTGAATTAAAAAACTTAATTCAAGACCAATTAGATAGAGGTCCACAACCCATCAAGGTGTCACTTCTCTGGAGGAAATTCAACCCTTTTGCTATTGGTAGAAATTCCACCTAGGTAGAGTTCGATTTTATTTATAAATCTATATATAGAACTAAGGATGTTTTATATTTCTTCTATGACCAAAAGGAAATAAGTAAAGGGGGTTTCCACTTGATTTGTTTGTACTATCACATATATCTCACTAGTTTATAAATGACCTATATCTCACTGGTTTATAAATGACTTTTTTTTTATATTTTTAGTGAAGGTACTAAAAATATTATTAAGAAATTCAATATTATAATGTAGTTATTTTGCCAAGCAATCAGAGTGGTCATTAGTATGGAAAAATGCCATGAGTTTACGAGGGATATTTAGGTTGGATTTTATTATTATATTTCAACTTGTTTTTAAGCTACAAATTTGGAAGAGGGTCTTGGGTTTTTATGTGAAGCCAAATTAATATAAAAAAATGTAATTGACAATATTTGTTAGTGAAACTGGAAAAGAAAATAAATACATGGTGCATTAGATTGTTGTGTAAGAAAGGTTATTTAGTTTCGGTAAAATGAGTTTTAGAAGCAAACTAGTTCATTGGATATTGCTTGATTAGGTCGGAAAAGGTGTTCTCGAAATTACTAGGAAACTTTTCTATAAGATTATATGGTTTGGAGATCGAGAAAAAGAAAGATTTAGTGCTAATTTCATGGAAAAAATTGGTATTAAGAAAATCCTTTGGAGGATAGGGCCTAACAATTCCCTTTCTCTTTTCAAAGGATTTTGTTACAAAAAATGTGGAGAATTCAAGAAATAGGTTTGTGGACCCACATAGTAACAGCTAAGTATATAGCTCCTAAATGTAATGGTGCATTGAAGGAGAAGTTCAATAAATAGAATAGTATCTCAATAATCTAGAATGCTATTATCTGAGCCTTCCATTTGGTTGGCAGCTAGATATTTGGGAAGTTGGAAAAGGGGATAAATTGAAAACTGATAATGAATGCTAGGTATGAAATAAAGGTAAGTATAGGTTTCCACTCGAGATGATTCAAGAATTAAGTAACAAAGGTTATTTCAATATTTGATAGGTTGCAAATTAGGCAATGACCAATACTTGAGATTAACAGTGGTTAACCTGGGAAGAAATTGGAATGGGATAGAGTATGTAGAAAATGGAAAAAATATATAAACCTCCTAATAAACAACCATTAGAGAAAAAATAAAAAACAACTTGAAGAAAAAGAGAGAAGAACTCCATGTATTGAGAAATAAGATATAATAATGAGAAATAAGCCTCTTCAAGATGAAATGATTCTAAGGCAAGGCTTGCTTGTTACACACACACACAAAGGGTACAATCATAATTAAAGGGTCTAGTTGAGAACACTATAATGTAATAATTAGTATCTATGATTTTATCTATGGCTTAACACGAGGCATTATTTAGGGCTTAGCATGCTCCTCCCCCTCAAACAAGTGTTTCCCTCAACACTTGATAAGTTAAAAAATGTTTATGTATGAAGAAATCATCTTTCATGTTGCCTCTTCAACATGTAGGATCCCTGTGACTTGATGAGGTAATTAGTAATTCTTCAATTTCACAATTTCTTAATCCTTATTTGAAGGATTATTTCTACCTCTAGTATGATTTCTATTTTTTATTATCTTGAGTTTGAAATGATATATTGTCACCAGTTACCTTCTTTAAGAAATAAACATGGAATAATGGATGTACACATGAAGATAGAGAAATTCCAATTTGTATGCATTACTTCCAATCATCTACAACAACTCATTGAGACCATAGTGCTTGGGCCTAACAAAAACAATGTCAGACTCAAGGAAGTGTTGATTTTTCAAGATCTTCTAGTCTGTTAATTACTTCCAATTACTTCTGTATTAATTCATCTGTGTCACATACATCATTAAACAATTATACATAGAAAATCTCAATAGTAAAACAATAATGATGGTAGGATGATGAAGAGATAATCAAACATAAGAGACACAATTTTATCATGGGAAAACCCTAACTAGGGAAAACCCAACAACATTTTCTTATGAGAAATTGTTCACTTCAACAAGAGATACAACCTAATATTTCAATCTTAGCAAAGTCAAATTGACCATAAATTTGACCTAGCCAACCTATAGCCAAACTACCAGATATATGCCAAATTATGGCCTCCTATTACTGCCCATAAATTTGACCTCCTACCTTGAAACTTGGCTTGTTTCCCAGAAGCTCAATTTTCTGCCCAGAAGTGGGAAGTCAAAGATGGTCTATAATATGATCTACCACAAAAAAAAATTGTCTTGAAGAGCTCAACCTCTTTTACTCAAATTTCTCTCTCTCTCTTTCTTGCACTTATGAACAAAAGATTGAAGTGTTGTGTGATTCGAATTAGTGCCCATGGAGCAAGATGAATGATGTATATATAGTAAATTAGAGTGGACTTAAGCAATTGGAGTTGACTTGAATTTTGGAGGAAATATGGAAATTCAAAATTTTACTTTTCCCTCTTTAATTTGGAGCCTACTTGAATCCATATTTGAATTCTTGCTTCTTTTAATTTTTAGGGCTAATGTAATTTAAGAATATTGACCACAACTACCAAAAATTCAGTAAGAAGGAGATGACTAGTGGATTTGGTCTTTGAATCTTGTTGGAAGCATATGTTCATAGATAAGGGTACAAAGCATTAGCCAAAGAGGGAAGATAAGAACAACATATGTGGCGGTTGAAAATTAAAAAAAAAAATAAATACCCCATAGAAAAGGGATCTTTATGTGGATGATTTTACTAAGGTACCCATATGGGATCTTCTATATGAGAAAATTTTTATAGGGCTAGGATGGTGCAACCAATGTCATCAAGCAAAAGAAACTATTGTTCACATTATGCTAGAATGTATATACTACAAGAAGATATGGAAAGTGGTGGAAAGTTTAATAGAGATTAATAAATTCTATTAAGGAAGAGATCTTAAATAGGCCTTCAGAATATGGTGCAATGGAAAGGGGCTTCTAAGGTTATAGTACTATCTTTCAACATAGCTTGGAAATATGGATTACTAGAATTATAAAGTTGTTTGAAGACAAAGAGATATATTCTATCAAATATGTTGTTCACAACATAAATATTTTCAATGCCTATCTACAGGTGAAGGAAAAAAAAACTATTCCTCATAAGCAACTTGAAGTGGAAACAATTAAAAATATTCCATGGTATTTTCTAGATGGTGTTTTGTAGAGGAACCCATCTAAGAAAGGTTTAAGAGATACATATTTTTCTATGAAATGATGACTTTAAATTTAGTTTCAAATTAACACAAGTTTTTGGTATAACCGAGTTAGAAATGTTGGGAGACTCAATGTTGGTTATCAAATGGATGTGCAACCGTGTTGCAGATGGACTCTCAAAAGATGGAATTTAGCTAGATGGGGAACTTAGATTATTTCAATGATGTAAAATGAACACATTGCATAGTATAATAATGCACTGAGAGCCTAAACTTCAATATTTTCAATTTTATATCTTAGATTTTAATGATGGACTTTGATTTTTTGGTTGAATGCTTAGTTAATATTTTGAATCATTTTTGTTTTTACTTTTGGAAGAAGTTGTATAAACCAACTTCAATTTATTTTGTGATGATGAAGCACATCAAATTCAAATTCAAATTCAAATTCAACTTTGTCCTGAGGATGAATCACATTAGATGGTTCGAAACGTTGACCAACAAATAATGATGTGATTAATCCGAAAGATTGTTTCAAAAATTATTATAGATCACAAAAAAAAGTGAAAATATCATGCAAAGTGTTCAAAAACACTTATCATCCCATAAACTTATATTCATATATTTTTGTTACATTAATAAAATTACAATTTTTTTCCTTGAAAGAGAAAAACCTATAAACAATAACTAAATTAGGGGTACTAGGCAAAAGGGAATGGTGGGGGACAGTAGATAGAGGGGGAGGATTGGGAGAAATTCATTACCCCAATGGAAAAGGAGAAAAAGGGGAGACGCACTACCCTTGGGGCCTAGGCATTGCTTCAAACAAGTAGGCATAATTCTAAAATCTCTAGTGAGATTTACTCCTTCCAAAGTCTTAAAAAATTACGAATCTGAAAATTATCAGACTCCTCCGAGCGTGTTCCACACCTACAATATTGAAAGCCTCCTAATAAGTAACATTCTCCAAACCTTTGGCCATTATAAAGTCTTCCGTATTCTGAGAATGAATAACAAACCAACAAACATTCTAGCAAACCTAAGGCACTGCTCTAAGGAAAGGTGAGTTGATTGTTAATCACCTGCTCTAAAGAAAGCTAAGTTGATTGTTAATGACATAATGCAAAAATGTGTCATCGCTTAAAGCGTATCTGAGCGATACCCCAACATCTCCACACCTCTTTTGTAACCATGACACAACATGGAACCAAGCCACAATTTGGAACCAAGGTCCATCCTGAAACAAATATCAGATCACAATTTGAAACTAAGATCCTCCACTAATCAAATCTGAGGTCAAGGGGTTGGTGCCCGTCGCATGACGTCACCCCACCCCATTTGTTGACATGCTTGAACCAAATGCGGTAGGCTGTTCTGATGATTTGCTATAGAAGAAGTCCGCTCCCATGCAACGAAGCTCTACGCAGGACTCCATCTCAAGGTAACTACGTACACCCCTACTTCGCCATCCACGTCAACAAATGACAATCTCGTAGGGGCCCACCTCGACTCTCCTCCGGACCCTTGGAGCTCTCCTTTCACGGTGTAGGGTAGAGCAGGAAGCCCAAGCTACCAGAGGGTCCATCAAGCTTGGAGGAAATATAGATGAGTATATGGAATAAAACATTTGGCACAGGTAAATTTATTAGGAATCCACAAAGAGAAAGTATGGAATAAATATTTTACACATAGAAATCTATTAGGAATCTATAAAGGGAAAGGATATCAAGCAATCCAATCTCATTGGTATAACGGGATGAATCGGATAGCATAGTAGAGATGTAAAGTGGTAGGGGTTGAATTTATGTCGATTGTAGATTTCAAGAATATTTTAAAATTTGATAGTCAAAAAAAGTCAAACAATTGATTTTTCTTGACTTTTAGATTTCCAAAGATTCTAAAAAACTAAAATCAACATAAAAATACTTAATAATAAAAAAATTTTAAACACAAAAACGAACTAAATTATCTGAAAATTAAAATAGAAAGAATATCCTATTAATAAAAAAAAAATCAAAAACCTCCCCCTCACATTTAGCTCAGTTTAAGAAAAAACAAAATAAAATTCCATACCTTAACAAACTCCCATGAGAGCACCTCATAAGAGGATCTAGAGGATAATATGCCACTGGGAAATGAATAGACCAGTGTCATATGGATGGTAAATTTTGGCTTTAGATGGTTTCTATGAGAAAAAAATAGTTTTTCTACAGGAAAGAAGTAGTTTTTCTATACAGCTATGACCATTTTTTTTTGGCTATAGAACCTGTATGATTATTTTTGCTTGAAGAGGTTTTATAAAGTATAAAGTAAAATTTAAAATAATAAAAATGAATAAATATAATAGAATAGTTTAAAACCTTATATAAATAACATTGAGTTTTAAAAATAATCTTTTATTTGGTTCTTGAAAAAACTAGTTAAAGAATTTTGGAATTTAAATACTTAGTCAAATAAATAAAAATTAGATACCCAAAAAATTAAAAAGAACAAATTATATCTAAACAAAATGTATCTTATTAGACTAAATAGAACTAAATTGCAGACAATTTTATATAGATTCAAAATATTTTAAATTAAAATATTAACCAAATCATCATTTAACTTTGTTTTATGTTCATTCTATTTCTAAAATATTTCTAAATATTCCATGCTTAATTTAAATTATTGAAAAAAGAGGAAGAAAAGTAGCGTTGACCAACCTGGAGACTTCACAGATATAACACATTTATTTTTCTTCTTTCTTCTCTTTTTTTTCCTTGTTTCAATCACTTGGGCTGTGGAAGCTTTATTGAGGTCCATACGCTTTTGCAGGCTCATGCTTTGCTCATCAAACCTGTGCATCTTGTTTTGTTCAATCCAACTGACAGGAGGTGGCCGCTTGTCCCTCTCCAAGTTTAATCGATAGATAGCATCGCACACCACTTTTCTTTTATAAAGTTCTCTTTCTATCACATCACCATTATTTATTTTCTGCAAACTATTCATCCAAGGTATGTACCCCATCCAGATCGCCCTCCTCTCCTCACTGTTAACACCTTTATCTTCTACCTCCTGATTTTCATCCTTTATCCTGTTAACATCTGTATCTTCTACCTCCTGATCTTCATCCTTTATCCTGAGTTTCATGAATCAAACATTAGATCTTCTACATGGTTTCAGCATGATTATAATAAAATTAGAAATTTGAGAAACTTATTAAAAAATATGACAATTTTGACAGTTTGAAATATCATATATTAATCTATTGATGTGATTAATCTGAATATATAAAAAATAATTAAAAAGTTTTTTTGAGTAGTTTAACCTATAAATTAAATAGATTTTTT
>APFE031127367.1:92987-160508 GCA_000404065.3 Pinus taeda | reverse complement strand
TCCTCGTATTCATTGGGAGAGTAAAAGTTTTAATTTCATTGCGATGGATTGTTGTGAGAATCTCTGAATTGTTTGATATTACTTTTAGTCTTATTAAATGGTTTCTCTTATTTTACATGTATGGATTTTTTATTTTTTATTTTAGTATTCATGTATAAATAATAATTCTAATTAAATTATTTATTTAATTGGTAAGGTTGCAATGAAAGAGTTATTACACATTAGTTTAGTTTAGTTTATGTAGTTGTCATTTATTTATTTTTTGGAAGAAAAATCGTAATTTTATTAATGAAAACAAAAGTATATATTACAGATGTTTTATGCATTACATTAATAAGTCAACGGCTGTTGATTAGACGTTTAATGAAAGCAGAAAATAATGTACAGGGGGAGAAAATCATGCTTTTCTCCCTTTTCTCTTTTCGACCTTGCGCCACTCCCCCTGAGTTGGCATCGAAGATATAAGTGCAAGTGAAGTGGGAGCCTTACGTAGAGGGTTGTCCTTATCAAAATCGGAGTTGTCTGATGTATGTAGTCATTTGGATCCATTGGTATCCATTGTATCTGGTATCTTTGCCGGCTATGACTCCATCGGATCTTGTGGATTTATATGTTGTACTTTTGGTTCTTTATCCATCTGTTTGCTCTCATTGGATATGGGGTGTTCCCCATTAGCTTCCTCTTCCTCTTTAGACTCTGGTGGGGGAAATTTCTAACCTGTGGGTTGTTTCTATTAGGTCCCTATAATACTAGTGATTCCCCCATTACTATTTTCGTTGTATCCCTTATTGTTATTGTTGTGCCCCTATTGTCCCCATATTGTTATTATTGTGCCCCACAAAATCCCTCTATTGTTATTTTTGTGCCTTTATATTATTATTGTTAGGTTGGCTTGGTTATATTGTGACCCCTTAGACTCCTATATATAGAAAGGAGGTTTTTCCATTTGTATCATTCAGGAATTGTTCATTTGTGTACTATAAAGGAGGTTGCCCCCTTGAAGAGGCTTATTTCTAAGGCATTCATCTATCTTTTTGTGAGCTGGTTTCATAACATTTGGTATCAGAGCTTTGGATTCTACAGTTTTGCTACCCCAAATAGGTCATCGTGGAATTTTCGCTATGAATTTTTTTCTGTGATGTTTTAGAAGCTAAAAAAAGAACCCATTTGAGAAGAAATCTTGTTGAACCTCGGGCTCCAAATTTTAGATCATGTCAGAGATATGAGATGAGGAAGTAAGGGTTTTTGGAGACCCCCGAATTACATTCCAAACATGTCACCTTGGGAAAATCGTCATAACTTTCTCTTTGAGCAACAGATTGAATTTTTGTATGAAGTTACAGAAAGAGGACGGACTGTAGTTTTTTAGGTACCATTTTCAGATCCTAAGGTTGAAATAGTGACCCGTAGCATGTTGCACAAGTTCGCTCTACTGAACAAGTCTATACTCAAGTCATCGTGGGAGATTTGAAATAGCTCTTCATTGGAGAATTCAATCTTGATCAGACTTACGGAGTTATAAATATTACTCAGAGGGTTACTGCAGGAAGAAATTTCAAACTTTGGAGATCTAAAATTACAGAAATATATCAAATTCAATATCAAGCTCCTACAAAGTGAAAAAAAAATGTGTAGTTTTTTGTTTTTAATTCTTTTGCATAAGCTTGGTTTGAAAAATTAGTTTGAGGGAATTCAAAGGGCATAGTAAAGCATTATTACCGGTAATTGATGCCCAAAGAAAGAAAATGGAAACACCTAGTAAGCAACCTAAAAGCTCTAGCATGATTCATGAAGAAGAGGAAGAAATGCAACATGATATATCAAAATTACAAGACCAAGTGCAACAAACGTCACTCGCACAAAAAGTAACAGGATCTAAGATGGATGGTTTAAATAAAGATGTAGAAGCTAAGATGGATGGTTTAAAGAAAGACATGGAAGCTAAGATGGATGGTTTAAAAAAAGGCGTAGAAGCTAAGATGGACAATTTGAAGACAGATTTGAATACAAACATGGAAGATTTGAAGATAGATTTGAAGAAAAATTTGATAAAGCTTCTACAAGAAATGCTTACTAATGGAAAAAGGGTAGTAAAGGAAACTCATGATGAGAAAAAAATAAATGTTAATCATGATTTCATAGACTCTAACATTGGATAGAAGAACCACCATGTTCCAAAGGATAATATGAGGAAGTTTGATGGCAAGGATCACAGAACATGGATACTACATATGGAGCAATTTTTTGATCTCCGTAATGTGCAAAACACACAAAAGGTACACATTGCAACTTTATATTTGAAACCAAATTAGTTTGTATAGTATCGCTGGCTTTGCTCTCATAAAAAAATTGTCACTTGGGCTATTTTTACAGACGAAATGATAGCACATTATGAATATACAAAAGGAAACACTTCTTTTAGCCAATTGATAAATCTCAAACAAAAGGGTTCAATGATGGAGCACATTGAGGACTTCCAAAAATCGAATATAAGGGTAAAAGATATTCTAGAGGATCATAGGATTGATGTGTTCATAGGGACTTTAAAAGATAACCTTCAACATGAGGTTCACCTCTAGGAACCAGATTCATTGGAGAAGGCATTCAGGTTGGAAAGAAAAATGGAAAGAAAAATTATGGCAACAAGGAACCCTACCAATCACAATCATAAAGATGGAAGTGTTACTGCCCCTAGCCATCCACAACCTATAAGGTTGACACCACAACAATTGGAAGAAAAAAGAGAAAAATAAAGGTCATAAGCATGCCGAGAATAAATTATTTTACATAGATTGTGAAGAGGAGGAAGAAGAGGAACAAGAGATGTCAAAAGAAGAGGATATACACCAAGAAAAAACCTTTGAAAAAGAAGAAATGAATCCGACCATATCTTGTAATGCATTGGCTAGAATTACCACTCCTTAAACTATCAAGATAGAACGACATATCAAGAAGAAAAAGGTAATAGTGTTGATTGATTCAGGAAGTACCCATAATTTTATTCATTGTAAGATAGCCAAGGAATTGAATTGCTTCCTATCTCCAGCACTAGAATTTAAAGTGATGGTTGTAAGTGGAGGAACCATAAATTGCTCAAGAAAGTGCCATAATATCAAGCTATCCATGGGAGAATATGTATTGAATAGCTTAATGCTTTCCATTCCAATGGGTGGTGCTAATGTTGTACTAGGATTCCAATGGCTACAATCCTTGGGTACAATAACTTTTAATTTTCAAGAAATTTTCATGAAATTCTCTTCAGAAGGAAAGGAAGTTGAATTAAGGGGTATCACAAGGAAACCAGTAAATATAATCAGCTCTAACAGAATGACAAAGATTCTTAATTATTAACAATGATGCATAATTGCACAATTATGTTCACTAGAGGTCCCCACATCGAAATCATCCATTTCTCCAGATCTCCTAAAAGTCTTGGACAATCATTCCAATGTATTTGAGACTCCCAAAGGCCTCCCACCTATTTGTGATCATGATCATGCTATTAATTTGATTCCAGGAAGTGTTCCTCCAAACATAAGGCCTTACAGATATCCCTATGTCCAAAAGAGTGAAATTGAACATATGGTTGCAGAAATGCTAGAGGCTGGTATAATTCAACTTAGTCAAAGTTCTTTCTCTACTCCAGTAGTATTGGTTCACAAGAAGGATGGATCATGGCGCATGTGTCCAGATTATAGGGAGCTCAACAAGCTCACTATTAAAGATAAATTTCCCATTCCTGTCATTGATGGATTATTGGATGGATTGCATGGATCAATTTACTTCACCAAGTTGGATCTTTGTTCAGGATATCATCAAATCAGAATGAAGACTGAAGACATTCCAAAAACAACATTTAGAACTCATGAGGGTCATTATGAATTTTTATTCATGCCTTTTGGCCTTACTAATGCACCTTCTAAATTTCAAGGTTTGATGAATTCCATTTTCAAACCCTTCCTTAGAAAATTTGTGTTAATATTTTTTGATGATATACTAATCTACAATAAGTCTTGGAAGGACCATGTCCAACATGTTGACATGGTGCTCAAACTATTGGAGGAGAAACAATTATATGCAAAAATCTCCAAATGTTTCTTTGGAGTACAAGAGGTGGAATATCTGGGTCATATTGTATCTCATGAAGGTGTTAAGGTAGACCCTAGAAAAATTAAAACAATTAAGGAATGGAAAATCCACACATCCATAAAACATCTACGAGGATTTCTTGGGTTGACAGGGTATTATCACAAGTTTGTTAAGAATTATGGGAGAATAATAGCACCTCTAACAACATTATTGAAGAAAGAGGCATTTTCATGGACTGCAAAAACAACGAAGGCCTTTGAAAATCTTAAAGAGGCAATGTGCCAAGCACCAGTCTTAGCTACACCGAACTTCACAATAACCTTTATTGTGGAATGTGATGCCTCGGGAAATGGAGTTGGTGTTGTTTTAATGCAAGAAGAAAGACCCATTGCTTTCAAAAGTCATCCAATCAAAGGAAAGTATTTACACAAAGCTATTTATGAGAAGGAAACGCTGGAAATACTACTTGCACTTAAGAAATGGTGACCCTACCTAATGGGAAGACACTCCAAGGTAAAAACATATTATCTTTAGAAGAGCAACAAAAATGGGTCACAAAGATGTTGGATAATGAATTTGAAACTATCTACAAAAGAGGGAAGCAAAATGTTGTAGCAGATGCACTCTCAAGAAAGGATGAGGATGTGGAAGCATTTCTTTGCACCATTTCTATTATCCAACCAGATTGGATAAACGAAGCAAGGGATGCATGGAAGAATGACGAGGAAGTGTGGGTATTCATTCAAAAGATATAACAAGATCCTAGTAAATTTGATACATTTAGATGGAAAAATGATTCGTTATGGTACAAGGATCGGTTATACCTATGTAAGAATTCCCAACTCAAACAAAATATTCTTAGGGAATTGCACACCTCTCCCTTAGGAGGGCACTCAGGATTTCTAAAAACCTACCACAGGGTTAAGAAGGATTTTTTTTTGGACGGCCTTAAATAAGATATTCAAAAGTTTGTGGCAGAATGTTTGGCTTGCCAACAAAATAAAGTTGAAACAATTAAGACCCTATGACTATTACAACCTTTATCCATTCCAAGCCAATGTTGGGAGGAGGTTTCAATGGATTTTATCATAGGTTTACCCAAGTCCAAAGGAAAAAGTGTTATCATGGTGGTAGTTGATAGACTTATCAAGTATGAACACTTTTGTGCATTATCTCATGCATTTAAAGCGAGTACAATTTCTACTACATTTATGGAAACAATTCAAAATCTACATGGTAAGTGACAGAGATCCCATTTTCACTAGAAATTTTTGGACAGAATTATTTTCTTGTCTTGGTACTCAGTTAGCTCATAGCTCATCTTATCATCCTCAATCTGATGGGAAAAATGAGATAGTAAACAAATGTTTGGAAGGATATCTTTATTGCTTTGTATCTGATAAACATACACAATGGGTCAAATGGTTGCCTCTAGCTGAATGGTGGTATAACACTTCCTTCCATACTGCAACAAAAATGATCCCATTCATGGCACTTTATGGATATCATCCACCATCCATCACATCATATTTAAGAGAAAATTTTAAGGTTCAAGCAGTGGAAGATCACATCGAGCATCAACAACAAGTTCTCCAAATCTTAAATGATAACCTCACCTTAGCGTAGAATAGAATGAAACAGCAGGAAAATCAATATCGTAACAAAAGAAGTTTTGATGTAGGTGATTGGGTATTCCTATGGCTACAACCATATAAAAAAACGTCCCTCAAGCAAGCTAAGAAGGATAATAAATTATCACCAAAGTATTATGGTCCATACAAGGTGTTGCAAAAGATAGGTACTACAACGCACAAATTGGAGCTTCCTGCATCTTCCCGAGTGCACCCAGTTTTCCACGTTTCACGTTTAAAGAAGGTTATAGGTGACAAGATTCCAGTTCAAATAATATCGCCAGAACTTGATGAGGAAGGAAAAATCATGTTGGAACCTAAAGAAGTCAAAGAAACAAGAACTCAAGAACTACAAAATCGATCAATTTCAGGGTATCTCATCAAGTGGAAGAACTTACCCATTGAATATTCCACATGGGAGGATGAGAATTTTATACAGAAGCATCCAGAACTACTCAAGTGTTGAGGACAACACTTTTTTGAAGGAGAGGTGCATGTTAGGTCCCTATAATACTAGTGGTTCCCCCATTACTATTGTCGTTGTATCCCTTATTGTTATTGTTGTGCCCTTATTGTCCCCATATTGTTATTATTGTGCCCCATAAAATCCCTTTATTGTTATTTTTGTGCCTTTATATTATTATTGTTAGGTCAACTTGGTTATATTATGACCCCTTAGACTCCTATATATAGAAAGGAGGTTTTTCCATTTGTATCATCCAAGAATTGTTCATTTGTGTAATGTAAAGGAGGTTGCCCCCTCGAAGAGGCTTATTTCTAAGGCGTTCATCTATATTTTGCCAACCCTTGGGTTGTTTCCCTATTTTCTTCTTTCTTTTTATATATTTTTTGGCTTCAGGGCATGTATTTTGTAGATGTCCTGTTTGTTGGCAGATTCTACATCTAAATGCTATATCTAGCAGATTCTACATCTAAATGTTGTATTTTCATAATCTAATATCTGTCCAGCACCACTATTTGTGATTCAGTTGAATGTGGTCTAGAAGGCTTTGCTAAGATCTACTTACACACAAATGCATGTGAATGTGAAAAGCTATTCCTCCAGCCTTTGTGTGCCAGTTTTAATGTAACGCCCAATGGTGTTGTGAATACCAGCCAAGGTTTGTTGGTTCCAAAGATGTAGTGGGAGATTGTGCAAACGAACCCAAACAGGCATCCTGGAAACAACCATGGTATTTACATCAAATTTTAGAAACCTTGGTGTGATGAAGAGTCCCGTAGATCCCTAGAACCATGGCCCTTCCTATAAGCTAGTGTCTCTAGCCTCTGTTGAAGGGAAATTTACAATGAAGAACCCCTTAGAGCAGAGGTGGATTTCACAATGAGCAGTCCATTTTGTGAAAATCCAATGAAAGAGTTCATCAAGTTTTGGCTAGAAACAGTTGAATCTGCAGATAATAGCTTGTTTTTCAAAAGTATTACAATGTTAATATGTTTTTGGTATATCTATGTTTAATTCTAGGGTATAGTTTAGTTTTTCCACAATGTATGGACTGGGTTCGGTTCCAGCATTCTTTGGTGTCGTTGTAGGAGTGCTTTTTCCTTGGAGGACATTCTTGAAAGAAATTCTTCCATTTTTGTGCTTCTATTGCGTTTCTCTATTTTTTGTTAAACTGCTCCCTATGTCACCTCCTGTATCTTTTGTTTTACTATGGACTGTTGCACCTCCTATCAACCTCAGATTGAGTATTATGGTAGATGCAGATAAGATATTGCAGTCCATGAGGGATCTAGTGTCCTGAAGTGCTCTACCCCTAAATATTAGATATTGTATTCTGACAGGGTATCCAATGTGTTGTGATATGAGTCTCTTCAAATGCAATACACAATCTGTTGCAAGAACCCAAACCAAAATAGACATCCTCGATGGGGTTTTAATAAAAATATGAAATCATTGAGAAATTACTCAAGATTTTGTTTTCAACTAGAGGTTGCTAATCTGTGCAGGCTTAGGCGCCTCCCATTGCAGTGGGTTCTTTGTGAACTCCATCAGGAATCTGCAGACCTGTTGCCCGGTGCTAGACTGCCTTCTGTGTTCTCTAACCCACACAGAGGCAGGCAGCCTAATCATAGCAGAAGACCAAGGAGATCGCAATATGGTGGAGATGAATATTTTTGCCTCCCTAAACTGTCCATAAAGCAGGTATAACCAAGGCACAGGTGTACAGATGTTCGTGAATCGCTGGAGAGCTATGCAGTCTTGGTAGCCGACAACTGTAGAGGGTTCTGAGAAGGACCAGCCATAAGGAACAACCTCCACCATGGCATTGCATTCCTAGCATTCCATCCACAGAAATGCTCCCCTGTTTGTTCCACGCCCCATAGAAAAACCCTCAGTCAGAGGCAGGCCACAACCTGGGGCCGATTCTTCACTCTGTTAGCTAATATGTTCTTTGTGCCTGGAGGTAAACATAGTCCTGGTTGTCTATATCCCACATAGCTATCATTGCCCTTTCGATCTGGCGTCAATGTGCTCAGTGAGGTTGCTAAAAAATAAGTGGTTGAGCAGGCCTATGTAATCCCACCGTGCTGGTTTCTCATTTAAGCTCCAACTAGGGAACAGAAACCCCCATCGACTTGGAGGTTCAGCTTCCTTGCTGCCCAATGATCTATCCAAGGGATGGAAGATGGCCGTCATGCCGCAAATCTCGTTTTCGCGCAGATAAACCCTAGCTGGAAAACCTGCGTCATGAAAACTTTTGACGGGCTTGGGAACATCGGCCATTGATTGTAATTTCACGTCTCTTACGATATTCCCCGACCTTGTCTTCAGTCATGGAAGTGATGTCCTCTACCTCCTCATAGAAATTCTTCTTAAAGGGTGTCAGGTTTTCAAAATCCTGCTTCGGCAGGGAAATGTTGTCGAAATCCCTCTTCGATCCACTCCCCTAAAAACCACCATAATAACTTCCTCGTCCTCCACCCGCCAAGCCATCGCTCTTCCTCTCGCGATACGATTTGGGATCGCCATATCTGCTATCGTAGTGGCTCATTGCTTACAACCCCTGTGCAGTGCTCGATCTCCCAAGGATCCAGTCTTGTCAATTTTATTTTATTTTTTCTATTAAATAAATTTATCATTTCTTTAACATACCATTTTTCTCTTTAAATTGATTCTATTTTTTAATTTAATGTTTTACTCTTTTTAATTAATTTTCTACTCACCTCACCTAATTTTTCACATTACATAGATTCATTTTATTTCTATAAATCATTTTATTTACATAAATCAAATTCTAAAGTTTCAAACATATTCATTCATCTATTAGATTGTATTTCCTCCTCCCCTTAGGTCAAATTCATACCCACTTGTGTGTTTTCTTTCTCCTTTAAGCCATTTCCATTATGCTATTCATATGGCCATTAATATTAGTTGGCTATACATTATAACTTAGGTACGTCTAAATATATCATTCATTACTTGGTGTCTTCTCCAATATCTATATATAATGTTCATAATTGATTTATATATTTATGATACTTCACTCTACTGATATTTTGATACATTCATCCATCTCAGAGTCATATAAGAAAGAATATGTCATTATATTTTAGAGGGATAATAAGGGTGCTTAGGATCCCCGAGGAATCATGACTTTATTGATTAAGATTACTAGTGCGATCTTCTTCAATACCTATGTATCAAAAGGATGTTACCACAATTGGTTTGAGATTTTATTACTAGAGTATTTGAAATACCCATTTTTTGGACCTCATTGGGATGTATGAGTATTCATACAAATGTTATAGTGTGATAATATGGAAATCATTTCTTTATTCGTTAAGGTTGGAATTCATTATTTATATTCTAATGGGAATGATATTGTTGAATTTGAATTTGAAGTGTTTTGGAATTAGGGTATGTTGTAATATTATTTTGAATTAATTTCAAAAGTAGTTAGGATGTCATTTATGGGTGGTAGTATTATTGGTAAAAAAATATGTTGGTAAGTTTTTGTGTATTTAAGTGATTGGAAGTTCAATCCTCTTGGACATGTCTTACTATCTGAATTCATAAAAAAAATAATGAGTAGCTGGGATGCCAATTTTTGACTAATGATAATTAAAGTGTCGCTCTCCATTTGGATGTATAAATATAAAAAGTGTTGAAACTGACTTTGTACTGCTCTAATGACACATTGTGATAAATGTTAAAGATAGGTAATTATGCCATGCATAGAGATAGTTATTTCAATGCAGAAATATCATCTTGATAGTCAATGTTGATGGCAAGGAGAAGGTTGGAAAAACATTAAGCATAGTCTTGTGGCAAAGGAGAGTGATCAATCGCTAAGTATGTAAAGACCTTGAAAATTGTTAGAACAAGGGCATGATAAATGGTTGGTTTCGCTAGTTGAGTGAGTTAGCAAAGAAGGAGCTCATGTGCTAAACACAAAAATAACACATTTTGAGATTTTGAGACCATGATTTTTTAAAGATGTAAAGATAGTGAGAACCTACCAACAACCATAAACAAGTAACAAACAATATAACTCATCATACAAATACAACTATCCTTTTGTTTGCTAATAATTAGTAGAGAGAGGCTTTAATTCATTTCAAAAAGTGGTATTGACATTTCTAACCATATAAAAAAAACCAACCTCACATTCCTTTAGAATAACAATGAATAGAGATATGATTGTATTTAAATTGCACTCAGAAGTTCATTGTGCATATAAGCTAAGACTTTCAAACTTGGTTGACATACTAGATAGTAGGGATACATTGTGTTGTTGCATTTCCTATTAGTTGTCATGGGTAGGTTACACTAGAGATAGAGATATATGTGTAAGAATGGAATAGAGAATATAAGTGAAATTATACGAAAGGTCCATATTAGTGAAGTGTGTGGGATATAAATCCCCCATATATATATCATATGGATATTAAAGTAGTTGAATCATTGACCATGATGTAGATACCAAAACCTTGTAGACTTGGCATGGGTAAGACAAATAGAGAGAGATTGGAAGACTTAAGGGCCACCAATGCTCAACCATAAGAAGAGAAAAAACACTTGAAGGAATAGGTCTAGAGGTTTAATAAAGGATGTTAGAGATGGAGAAGCAACTTGATTATCAAATAACATTGTTTCTAATGCTACAAAAGTAATTTGGAAAATCTAGGACTTGTTCATTATGGTTATGGTAGATTGGGACAAGAGTAGAGTTTAGTTTGTACATTTGAGAGAGAAAATAATCTAAATGGATAGTTGGTATGAGGATAGGCTCATTCAAATGAATACCTATGTATAACAAGAGTTTGTAAAGAAGGAGGAGATATTGGCATAGTTATAAGTAGCTTCCCAAGAGACAAAAAACGTAAAGAAACCTTCCATTTCCACTATGAAGCACCTAAAGCTAGATCCATATCCAAAACTAGAACCAACAACTACAACCATGAGCCAGAGCAAGAGTCATAGTCTAATTTTTAGCCAAGAGCCAAAGTAAAATCCACATTCCATAGAATTAGAAAAAATAAGCATTTATATAGATTAGTTTCATTTGTGCTTCTAGAGACCAAAAGGTCTCTTAATATGGTGGTGAGATCCAAAATGTATGAAACAAATGATTATTGTGGGATCTAGTCCCTCAAACTAGTTTGACAACTTATGAAGATTTTTTTTTTCTCGGTAAAACTAGCTAGTCTGTTATATTATATTTACAGTAAAATGGTTACAAGCAGTGAAGCAGGACTTCCATGGCCGCCAATGGCGCCTTGGGTAACTTAGCTTTGACTCAAAAAGCTCCCACGCAGGGGTAGCATCAACAGGACTTCCAAAATTCCTCCAAAAAAGACTGACTGAGGCAGGAAACCAATTCAATTTTCCCGTCAACAGACCATGACATATTGAATTAAACATGAGCATGACTGCCCACGCAGGGGCGTTCTTCATAACCAGACTGAGGACTGATACAGACAAGATAGACTGAGAGAAAACTCGACCAAAACAAACTGGACATAATAAGAAACTGTAAGTGAACAGACACAATGCTAACCCGTACCCATTGATCCGCAGCAAACAAAATCCTAGACCAGAGCTGAGAGGAAACGACAGGTGCTGGAGCGCACGTAGGAGGGTCAGTCAGCGTCAGGATTTTTCTCCTCCACAATGGTGCACCATCCCTGACCCTCAGGGATTCCTTCCCACATGGCGGCCCATTTGTCCTGTGCTGAGCCTTGAGATTCCTTCACCTGGGGGAGAGAGGGAGCGGGCATAATCTCCTTCCCTGAGGTGCCCTCCCCACTTGGTGGTCGCAGCATAGGGCCTTCCTTTCCAGAGCCCTCTGGGGGTGGTTCCACCATTCCTGGAGGCGACCCTCCTTCATTCCCTTCCGGAGCTTGGGTAAAAAGCACTGAAACATGAGCATTAATTCCTAGATTATCCTTGGAGTTGCCAAGGGTGAACACCATCGAGCCAAATGCTGGGAGGACTGGCTCCCCTTCGCTCGAGCTGCCAACCTCCATGAATTGCCCAGCTTGGAGTGGCTTAACCCCTGCCCTCCTATAGCAATAGCAGCAACAGCAATGGTGGTGCTCCCTCTCTGCCAGTGGGCGCGAGGATGAGCCTCGTCCAGATCCCCTCCTGCAAGGTTGCCGTTGTCGTAGCCTCGCCATGGGAAATTCTCCTTCTCCCTTGATAGCTTTGGGCGATTTGTGAGGCCAACCACCGGTCGCAATTCGCCACCAGAACCTCCCAAGCGCCACCACAACCTTTGAATTTGCCACAAAAACCTCTGAATTCGCCACCAGAACCTCTGAATTCGCCCCCAACACCTCTGAATTTGCCACCAGAACCTCTGAATTCGCCACCAGAACCTCTGAATTCGCCCCCAGAACCTCTGAATTTGCCACCAGAACCTCTGAGTTTGCCACCAGAACCTCTGAATTTGCCACCAGAACCTTTGAAATGCTCTCAAATTTCCGCTTTCCCTCAGAACAGGAACCTGAATTGTAGCGTCGAGAAGCCCAGATGGCAGATTGAGGTGGTGGGATAACCACCCTCCTGCGAGTCTGCCTCTGCGTCGAATGTCTCTGCAATCGCAGTTCCTTAACTCCACCAAAACGATGAACTGATATCTGCACCTCCATACCTTGATAACTCTCCACATTCCCTCGTTCGGAGTGCACCATAACTGCAGCTATCCCTTCACTCTGCTCAGCATTGAATGCCCAGAGCACAAACCACGCAGGATTAAGCCTTTGACGGCTAAGTCCATCCAACATTTAAGTGAGCACGGGGCGGCACATGGTGGACATGTGGCTCAGCCCTTCGAGACGTACCATCACCCGCATCCGGGGGTTCAGTATCTCTCTGAAGGAGAGTCTTACATTCCTGAGTCTGTTGATTGCTGGGGATGATGTCCAAGTTTCCTGCTTGGAAAGGATGGTGGCTTTCTACCCCAATATTGGCTAGGAGATCAGCTACCTTATTGCTTTCTCTTCTGGAGTGATGAAAGGAGAGGGCTCTATGGTTATGTAGCTCATGAGCAATGTTATTTAGCCTTGCTTCTAGCCTCCAACTGTCAGCTACTTTTCTGGTTTGAGATCCATTCTGAATGCGAGTGACCATGCTGATGATGACCTGGGAATCACCTTCCACCATCAGTGGTTGAAGATTCTGGCGTCTGGCGACTAAGAGCCCTTGCCAGAGTCCCTCCAACTCCTCCGAGTTATTGGTGTCCCATCCTATATTGCCGAAGTAGATCTGCAGGGGGTTACCATTGTGATTACCAATGATACCACCATAACCTGCTGGCCCAGGGTTGCCTTTAGAGGCTCCGTCGAAATTAAGTTTGTATGAGTTGGTGGGTGGGGCATTCCATTTTCTGACCTCCTTGTCATTACCTTTCGTCGTCCGTTGAGTGGCATTCCCTTGTGGCAGCTCTAGCTTCCAGTTGTCCAGGATGTTTTTCTCGTTGTCTTTAGTAGGGAGGTCTTCCTTAGTCCATGATTTCAGAAGCATGGTCTCTTTGAGGTTGCCATGCAGTCTGCTCCAAATTTCCTCAGTGGGCGAGCTCTGGTTTTTGAATATACGCCTATTCCTTTCTTTCCATATGTTCCATATTACTGTGCCTGAGATTATATTCCACATGTAGTTAAGGATCGCATAGTCATAGGGGCTTTTTGGCCACTGACGGATGGTATCTATGATGTCTCTAGGTCCTCTGCATCTTCTTTGACATCTGAAGCCAACCTGATCCCATAGCTTGTTGGCGATTGGGCATGTGTCCAGAAGGTGCTGTAAGGTTTCCTCATTTTTAAAGCAGTTGTGGCATATGGAGGGCCCATGGAAATTGTGTCTCCTTAGCTTGTCCCAGGTGAGAATATTTTTATGTCCAACCATCCAGAGGAAATGTGATATTTTGGGCCAGGCTTTGAAGCTCCAAATTCGCTCCCATAGAGGGTCCGGTCTGGTGGTGGAGTCGCCTATGAGATTATAGGCTTCGGAAGTGGAGTATGATCCTTTGGGGAGGTAACCCCATCTGAGGATATCCTCGCTGTTCTCAAACCAGATGCTTCTCTTTTTTAACTCGTCTTCGAGTGCTGCTGCCTCCTGAATGCTTGTGATTGTGGTTATTTGATTGCTTGGTCACCATTTTCTAAATCTATTTACCATGTCCTGTTCCCATAATTGATGGACGGTTGCATGCTGCTGCTCCTGTCTATTCGGAATGATCATTGGAGGAAGAACACTTGAAAGCTTGGGCTGTTGGTTCCATGCATCCTTCCAAAATATGGCGCTATGACTGTTTCGTATTTCCCAGAAGCTGTGCTTCTGGATGAGCTAATGATGCTGCTTGGCTGCATTCCAAATAAGTGATCCATTGATTGTGGGCTTGAATCTTATGAGCTCTGCTTGGGGCATATTGTTGGTGTATTTGGCTGTCCATATTTTGGCCCATAACTTGTCTAGATTAGTTAACCATTGCCACCATATTTTGGCATTCATGATGGTGTTGCTGCTCTCTGGATCTCTGAGCCCTATGCCTCCTTTGTTTTTGGGCTTGCACACAGTGTCCCATTTCACTAGTGCCCATTTGCGATTAGTGGCTGAGCTTCCCCATAAAAAATCCCGCTGAAGGTTTCTCAATCTTTTTAAAACCCATTTTGGAGCTGCAAGGATAGAGAATAGATAGAGAGGCATGGCTTGAAGAATGGACTTAATAAGCACAACTCGACTAGCTAGATTGAGGGAGCGGTGAGTCCATAAGTTTAGTTTTGAATCAAGCTTCTCAAGAAGAGATTGCCAGGCAGGCTGCTTAATGGCCGAGGCAGTAAGGGGAGCACCAAGGTAGGTGGAGGGGAGGGAGGCGGATTGAAAGCCTAGGATACGGGTGATGGCAGATTTAACAGGCGGAGGGGTGTGGAAGAAGAAAATTTGAGATTTGGAGTTATTGACATGAGTGCCAGAGGCTTCTGAGAAGTCGTTGAGCAGGGATTTCAGGTGAGAGGCTTCCTGAGCTGAGGGGTAGCCATAGAGCATGGTGTCATCGACAAATTGTTGATGAGAGGAGGCTGGGGAGTTGTGGATGGAGATTCCTCTAAGCTGATTAGATTGGAGGGCCTGCTTGATGTGTCTGCCAAGACCCTCAGCCATAATAACAAAAAGGAAGGGGGAGAGGGGGTCCCCTTGTCTAATGCCTCTGGAGGGTTTGAAGGGGCGGGAGGGAAGACCATTGACAAGAAGGGAAAAATGAGAGGAGGTGATAAGACTCATGATCCAGCGAACCCAGGTGGAACAGAAGCCAAAAGCTTTCAACATATGTTGAATGTAAGACCAGCTGAGCTTGTCGAAAGCTTTGGAGAGATCGAGTTTGAGTAACATTCCAGCTTGCTTGGATTGTTTGAGGGAATGGATGATTTCATGAGTAAGAATGATGCCATCCATAATATGTCTGCCCTCGACATAACCCAATTGCTCCGGAGAGATGAGCATGGGTAGAAGGGGTTTTAATCTGTTAGAAATTACTTTGGAGATGACTTTATAGAGGACGTTGCAGAGAGCGATGGGTCTGAATTTCTCAGGAGTTATGGAGTTCTCCTCTTTGGGTATGAGGGTGATAAAAGTGGAATTAAGGGATGGAAGCAGCCAGCGTAATGCTCTGGACTCCTCAACAACTTGCCAGACCTCCTCTTTAATCAAGTCCCAGAAAGCATGAAAAAACGTGGTAGTGAAACTGTCTGGTCCAGGGGCCTTACCTTCCTTGAGCTGCGCCATCGCTTCGTGTACCTCCTGGGCTTGTATTGGGCTCATGAGTAACTCGTTGTGCTCCTCTGTAACCAACTTGGGGATATTGCTGGTGATTCTTCCAATCGCCCTTTGCCGATCCACCGCCTGCTCTTGGTGTACCTGCTGAAAGTGATTGAGAAGGACTTCTTCTATTTTCTCATGCTCCTCAAATTTTACCCCTTCTTGGTTTTGGATAAAAGGAATCTTATTGTGCATCCACCTCTGCACTGTAGTTCGATGGAAGAATTTGGTGTTACGCTCCCCTTCTTTTAGCCATCGGATCCGTGATTTTTGCCTCCAGTAAATTTCTTCTTGCTTCCTTCTTTCTTCAAGTTGGTTGTTTATGTTCCGTTCTCTGTCTAAGGTTGCCTCTGTATGCCCTACATTTATTATTTCCTGATGGAGATCCTTCAGCTCCCTATTGAGCTCCTCTTGCGCCTCAAAAATATTGCCGAAGGTCTCTCGATTCCAGCGTTTTAGGTGACTCTTTAGAAAGCGTAGTTTTTGCTGTAGCTGGAACATCTTTGAGCCTTCTGGCGGGATGAAGGAGGCCCATGTGGTTCTGATGAAGTCCTTGAATGCTGGATGCATTAGCCAAAATCCCTCAAACCGGAAAGGCCTTTTGGTTTTATCACCTGGTCGCTGCCAATGCAGAGCTATTGGCCAGTGATCCGACCTTGAGTGGGCCAAGATTTCTGCAGTAAGATCACCTCCGAGATGTACCGCGTTATCCGAAATCAAGAAGCGATCTAGTTTAGAGGCGATCTGAAACTTGCCTCCTCTACGATTGCTCCAGGTGAAGGTGCCATTGCAGAATGGCATGTCTATGAGAGAGGCATTTTGGATGAAGTCCTTGAAGCGATCTACTTCAGGTTCCAGTCTGGATCTGCCTCCTATCTTGTCCTCTATTTTGGTAATCATGTTGAAGTCCCCTGCATCGATCCAGAGTGGATGCTGCCTGTTTCTGCTTAGCGCTTCAATGGTGTTGAGGAGCGCTTTTTTACTCCCAGCGTCCTACGAGAAATAGACGTTGGATAGGTTCCCATGAATGTTGGTGCTGAGAATGTGGAATGCTGCTTGGATGAGATGATGAGAGGCATGGAAGTCAGTGAGCGTTATAGCCTGGGTGTTCCATGCTATGGCAAGCCCCCCAGAGGCTCCCGTGGCGTCCACAGCCACTGATCTGCATCCTGGCCAGGCCTTTGAGAGAATGCAGCCCAGCGTGGTGCTGTTGCATTTTGTTTCTTGGAGGAAACACATCTGTGGTTTTTCCATCTTGATCATGTTTTTTAACATTCTAGATTTTCCTGGGCTGTTGAGCCCTCTTACATTCTGTTATCACTGAAAATACTATTGCCAAAAAATTGTTTAGCCTAGCCTAAGGACAAGGTGTTTTTGCAGTGCAGGAATAACTCTTAAACAGTTTCGCGCGCATAATGTTCAAGTTTTCGTACAAAACATGAGCTGGCTTCGAATTCCTTTTCCAAAAATAAATTATTTAAATTCTTTGCATATATCTGTTATATCATCCTTTTCCCTTGTGAATTGGGCTGAAAGGAAGTTGGAAACATAAATGGTTAAGGTATTGGTTCTTCATTATTGGTCAACCACATACTTGCTTTTAAGTATGAAGTTACTTTGGTTGGTCTACTGCCTTTCTATTCATGTTATGCAGCTTGGCGGATATGACAGCACATCCTTGTCTGAATCTGAGCAAGCACATCAGGCCAAGAAAGATCTAGCAGACCATAAGGTCATAGAGCATCACGTATGAGTGTGGAGGAGACTAGCATAAGCTCTCCAAGATCATCCATCCAGTTAGTTATGAACTGCTTAGTGCATGGAGATCAGTCTGTATCAGGTGGCAAAGCGATGTCAATCCTACAGGAGTTCAATTTCAATTCCAAGCAATTACTCATCATGTATCAATGTGGGATATGCATGGTTCCAGGAACGATCAACTCAAGGTTCTTAAGGGAGCATAGAAAATGTTAACACATTACACATACTTGGAAGGAAAGTGGCAAACTGAAGACCACTGTCATGCTGTGCAATATGTTTCGAAGGTGTGGTGGAATAGGATGATTTCAATCTTGATATCTCCGTTAATCATTTAAAATCTTGCTTGCTTTGTCACCGGAGGATGTCTCGCCTGCTATATACCTCTGTACTAATCGGATTGCCCCTGATTATGAAAATGTGGAAATGAAGAAGAAATGATGAGACTGATAATAAAGAGGGAAAGAAAGGGCGTCGTAGGAGCAAGGGCTTGGCCGTTAAAAGGGCAGCAATTGCCAAGGTTTCTGCTG
Source organism: Pinus taeda (assembly GCA_000404065.3). Taxonomy (NCBI): domain Eukaryota; kingdom Viridiplantae; phylum Streptophyta; class Pinopsida; order Pinales; family Pinaceae; genus Pinus; species Pinus taeda. Next base: position 142,221 of record APFE031127367.1, on the reverse strand, counting down.
TGGCATCCCATGTGCTTTACAAACTCTGCAGTATTCTGGCATCCTTGAAGAGTCTGTTTTCAATTCAGCGCCTCTCGGATAGATCTGTCCTTCAGTTGATCAAGACTAATCTTGCAATGTTGCAGTTGAGGATATACAACTAAAATCTTGCTTGCTTTGTCATCGGAGGATGTCTCGCCTGCTATATACCTCTGTACTAATCGGATTGCCCCTGATTATGAAAATGTGGAAATGAAGAAGAAATGATGAGACTGATAATAAAGAGGGAAAGAAAGGGCGTCGTAGGAGCAAGGGCTTGGCCGTTAAAAGGGCAGCAATTGCCAAGGTTTCTGCTGTGGCATCCCATGTGCTTTACAAACTCTGCAGTATTCTGGCATCCTTGAAGAGTCTGTTTTCAATTCAGCGCCTCTCAGATAGATCTGTCCTTTAGTTGATCAAGACTAATCTTGCAATGTTGCAGTTGAGGATATACAACTACTTCAATTAAAGGTATTGGTGTTACCTGCGCGGTTTTCAGCTCATATTCTGAGCATCGAATGTTTATGTTTGTTTATTCAGAGTGATTGAACTAATTGGGAAATTACCACCATCAAAACGCAATGGGAGAGCTTATTATTTGCCTGACGAGGAACAAAAGCCAATTCAGATGATAACTGTTTTAGTACTTCAGTTGGTTCACTGTAGTGTGACTTTTCCAGGACCTGCTGAGGCAGCTTTAATGGTTAATGCAAAATACGAACTTCAACTTGATGATTATCATTCACATGGAGCAGCTACACTTGGCAAAATATGAGGAACTAACCGACTCCGTTATCATGACAGACCGTCTCTCGGGCCAGCCACGAGGATTTGAGTTTGTGACTTATGCTGCCACGTCTGTCATGGATAAAGTTGAAGTCGACTTGGCACTTTCTGGCGGTTTGAAACAAAGAAAGAAATAAGCAAAAGCGGGTTGCAGGCCTCAACAGAGCGAAAGATATGTGTGTTTATAGTCTCGGGTTTTGGTTCAGAGAGGATGTATAGATGAGTTGTCGGTTTCAACGGCGTGTTCAGATCTTGGTATCTTTTTTGGCCATCCGCGGAGTTACTAGTCTTTGTTGAGAATTTAGTAGAGCAGTTTTGAATTAATTCAAAACAGAGCTACTCGAAATCAAAATTCGTGAGCAGGGCGAGCAGTGGTTCTTATAGTAAATTCAAAGCCAAGATCAGCAGGAGGGTTTGGGAAAAGCTCAGAAGTAAACCTTTACAGATTCCACCTGGTAAAGCAGTTTCACCCCAATCAATTACTCGAGTTCAATTTCAACAGGACCAGATACACTTTTCGGCTGTGCATGAAACTCAGCTTGCTATCTATGAAACAGCTAAACTGGAACGCCTCAAACAGTGGGTTCCTCATGAATCTCTTCCTGCTCCAATATCAAATGCTACATACTCGTGTGATAGTCAGCTAATATATGCAAGCTTTGTTGATGGTGCTGTTGGAGTTTTCCATGCTGAAACATTTAAGCTACGGTGCAGAATTGCTGCATCAGCCTATCTTCCCCATAATGTCATCTTTACTGTATACCCACTTGTTGTTGCAGCTCATCCGTCTGAGCCAAATCAATTTTCTCTTGGGCTTTCAGACGGGGGTGTAGTTGTTTTCGAGCCTGTAGAATCAGAAGGGAAGTGGGGCACTGGACCACCTGTAGAAAATGGGGCAGCGAGCAGTGTCACTATTGTGCCGAAAGCTGGAACTCCAGGTTCAGAGCAAGGCCCTAGGTGAGCTGTCTAATTTGTCACAAGCTTTAACTACAACATTGTGTGCAATCATGAATTTTACAGGTGATGATATCACATGTTGAAGCCTGGCATCTCCTTTGCACGTTAATCTACTTCAAGTGCAGCTGTTGAATTGTACATTGATACGGAAGCATGCAAATGTTTATGAAATATTGCATGCTTTTATTCAGAAGCTTCTATCAATCCTATGTTCACAAACAAATATGCTCTTGCTATAGATGGATTCAAGAAGGGGTAGGAAGTGGGTCTTTCAAATATGGATCTATCAATGTCACTCAGGTTTTTATGTTGAAAAACAAGCCACCAGAATTGGTCAATGGGAAATGGCGTTGCACTTTGAATGGGATCTCCTACCAAGCTCCTGCAACTCCACTCAAGCTTGCTGATCATTTTAATCTAAATGGAGTCTTCAAACTTGATTTCTCAGAGAGACAAATGAACAGGACACCAAAGCTTGATGCGACAATAATTAATGGCACCTATAAAGGATTCATGGAAATCATTCTACAGAATAATGATACAACTGTGCGAAGTTATCACATGGATGGCTATGCCTTTTTTATTGTCGGGATGGACTATGGAGAGAGTACCGAACACAGTAAGATGATTTGCCTCCACAGATATATGAAAATGAAACAGGCTACAGGAATAGCAGTTCGTGACCCTTTCTTTTGAATGAATTTTAAGTGATTTATAGAATCTATAAAGGGATACTGTATTTCTGGTAGTCTGAAAGCTGGCCATTATTAATGCCTGGGCTTCTCATATATTATAAATTCATAAAACCATAATGCAGACAATCCCAATGAGAATATGAAAATTTGTGGCCTTAGAAAAGGAAATTCAAGTTTTTGGCAATGCCTCTGATAGATGTTTCAAGTACAGTTCAAGGTGAGACAATTTTCAGAAAGTGGAAGACTATGTTTTTAATTCACACAGCAGTTTCGTAGCGCGATACGAAACTGCTGTAGGTGATGATTTTAAATGCAGAGCAGCTGTTTGATATCATGAGCGGGAAATTATTTTTGAAAAGAGAGACACATGTCAATCAATCCCACCTACAGCACATCAGCAACATGGCAGCAGTACATACCAGGGGTTATTAAAGGCTTCAAACATGCTGTTATATATCCGAGCAGATTAAGGAAAGCAGGGACCGAGAAGCCAGGGACATCTCCAGCATGACTGAGCAGTTAAAAGAGTTGGCGTACAAGGTCGATATGGAGTACTAAAGACATCCAGCTCAGCCATATCAAAAAAGGACAGGTGTCAAAGATCAGGAAAGGCATCATACTCGCGAGGAGTTAGAATTAGAATTTAAATTGGATTAGGACTCTATGTATTTACTGCATAATACATGATGTATTTAATTAGTTTGTTTAAGAATAGATAAGGTTGTTAGTTAATGATAAAGATCGAGCTCCCCTCATGCTGGAGGAGGAAGCTCCAAGTAGTTAGAGGATGCTGTTATATATAGCTCAATCTTTTATGTAATAGGGGTTGGATACTAGATGCAAAAGACAAAGTTTTTATTGGTTTATGTATAAAGCTTTTGACAGTAATAGATAGACTGTTTTATTCTTCCCAAGATTCATAATGTGTTCAAATGCTCAAGATGTTGGTGGTTTTGTCTAATGTAAATTTTGCAGCTTTATGAGTATGCAATCACTCTGAATTCATCATTGATGCTCAGACTTCCTGTGCATACTTGTAAGTTGAAGTTTTTGTCCTTCATGTTTTATAGCTCCTTAGGTACACAATCACTCTGAATTCATCATTGATGCTCAGACTTCCTATGTGTACTTATCAGTTGATAGTTATTTGATGAATGTCTTGAATGTTTAAACATTACATGCCTTGGCTTCTATGAATGAACAGTTAATAGTTTACTAGAAGATGTTTGACTCCATGAGCCCAATGGAAGAAAGGTTATGCTGTCTGTCCAACCAGCAAGTTTAATAAATTCTCATTTCAAGAGTTAGCCCTCTTTGTTCTTAAGGATAAATCAATAGTTTGTTTTGAGAGAGCCCTCTCAGGTTAGGGAGGCTAATCCCTAGCTAAAAGCCTGGTTTGAAACAGTTGCATGAGATCTGACTAAGTAGCAGCCCTTAGTACATGGTTTTGTGACAACACATTCCATGATACGAGCTTCATGATTTAACTATTTTGGGTAGGGCTATAGTACTTCGTCAGCTTCGCGTATCTACCAGAATCTACCAGGGTTTTTTCGATCTCTATTGTTCTCTGGAGATCTGTCTTCCTTCCTCTTTTTTTGGTGTCCTTTGGACGTGGACTGCCATCCCAGGTGCTGCCAGGTTGAATTCCCAGCTGGTGTTGGTGGAACGCTCTGGAGATGACCACTTCCAACTTATCTATATCCGACTCAGAGATTTTTTCATATGCCTTTTTCCGGCAACATAGCTCCAGTTCTATGATATCTAGCCCATTTAGATCTATGCTCTCTGGTTCTTCCTCCATATTTTGCACCTGACTGGTATCCTCCTGATGAGTTTCTAAATTCTGTGGGGCGATCAACTTCCCATCTACCTCCATTTCCTTGAGAGACTCCGCTGAGTTTTCCTGATGCCTACTTAGGATGGTTGGGATGATAATGGGAGATTTAGACTTGGGAGGGGGGTTGAATGGAGGGGGGTGGGTGGAAGAGGAAGGGCGGGCAGGAATACTGTCAGTATTAAGGGGCTAATCATCTGAGAGATTGCCCAGGGACTCAAAGCTATTCTTGGAAGCAGGATTTTGGGGCTTGGAAGGCTGGGGTTTGGGCCCATTCTGAGGCTTTTTATGCATGCGCTTTCTGTTCGTGACTTTGGTAAAGCCGTCTTGAGATGGGGCTTCAGAGGATTTAGGAGAGCTGGCTTTGACATTGAGGGGGAAGTCCCGGAACAAATGCCCTAGTGCATGGCATCTCCTGCACCTGAATGGCACATGCTCATAATCAAGAGGCTGGATCCACTCCTCATCGCGATGGGCAAGGGTAACTGACTCAGGAAGCGCCTCATTCAGTCTAATGAATACACATATTCGAGCGTATGAAATGAACTTACGGTTTTTTGTTTCTTCCGCTGCCCTGATGTATCGTCCCACTCCATTTCCTATGCTCATTAGACATTTTTCTTCCCAGTATTCATCCGGGAGTGAATAAAGTCTGATCCATACAGGCGCCCATGTGAGATCTTCTTTGTCAGGGCTAAATCTGGGCTTCCAATCCCTGATGTAGAGACCTGCCGAGTTAAAGAAATACGGCCCTCCTCCCAGGATCCTGTATTTGTCTTCCAGACAGAAGAAGATGGCGGTGAAGAAGCCCTTCGGCCCCAGCTGGAGAGTGAAATCTCCCTTTGGCTTCCATTTAGCTGCAATCCAACCATTTAAGGCCTGTTCGGTTGGCCAAAACCCTATGAACTTTCCAATGATTGCATGGTCCTTCATAAACTCTATCCTGCTATCGATTATGTCTCCAGGCAGTTCTATTCTCGGCCTTTCCTTGGCTACCGGACGACAGGTGGAAGAGGTAACCTTCGGGCTGTCCTCCCGCGTTTCTTGTGCTTCTGGCTGATTACTGTCATTGCCTTGTTGCTGCTTCCCTGAGTTGAGAAAATCCGGATCAACCGACCCAAAAATGACCTCAGGTTCCGGTTTGTGGCGTGAGGGGGAGGGCTTTGACGCCCCCCCCTGAGGCGGATTCATGGCTTGTCGCTGATCCCCGTCAGATCTGTCGCGCTGCAGAGAATTTGGTACAGAGTCTGACCCCGATCCGCTGTGTTGTTAGCGCCGTCGAGGGTTTTGCTCTCAGAACCCTAGCTCAACCGCTGCGTTCGCCAAAAATTTAATCTTTTTCGCATGTTCCGACAACTTATGAAGATTAGACAATAAACAGAAAATTAATGGAAATGTAAAAGTGAATAAAGAAAAATGACAATGAAAAATATGGATTAATTAAAAATAAAGAAAATAAAATAGGAGAGAATAAATTGAGAAATTGGAAATGAAAAACTATCCTATTGGCCTTTTCACTACCCTAGCTCTACCCATTTCCTCTTGTAGCTTCACTTTCAAAGGGCCTATTGTTTAAGGAGAGGATGATGCACAAGGATTGCATTAGTAGGATTATTAATTATATATTGTTGGAATAAGGACACTAAGCAAAAATTCAAAGATAGTTTTCACATTTGGGTTTTGAGGGTAAAAGTTTGAGTTCATTGTGATTGATTATTGTGTTTATTGTTGTGATAATCTCTCATATGTGATTGATAAAATTTTCTTCATATTAAATTTATGATTTATTATTTCATGGGTGTGAGAATTCAACCTTTGTTGTAGCTCCATGGATTTATTTTATAGCTTTAGTTTCCAAGTGCATGTGAAAAACTACAATAGCTAAAAAACTTTGACTGCTTATGTGATTAGTTGAATGAGATTGAGGGCTATAATGAAATAGTCATTGCAATAATTTAGGGATTTGCTAACTTGGTTTAATTTTAGTTGTTTAATGAATATATCACTCCTCTAGGCTATAACTTAATTCTACCTACATCGATTCCACTCTCCATAGTCAATTTCCTACCTACTTGGGTGAAATTCTTGCTCACTTCAATTAATTTCACATTGTCTAGGCTAATTTCATTTTCCTAGGTAAATTTCCTACTTGCTGGGTGTACCCATTCATTCCCTAGATTGTAATTGTAGTGTACATAACTCCATGTTGAATCACAATAATACTCTTTTATGCCTTGCCAGTTCGTTAGGATGTCCTATACGAGTCCTGGTTTCCTAGTGGACATGGTAGACCTTGGATCCACTGACCCATCATGGGAATCATTAACTCCACCTTCCGCCCCTTTACTCCAGCCTAAAAATTCCATTGACACATATTTGTCCTCCCTCCATGATTGTTCAGACTCGCAGGTTGGCATAGATGATATTAGCATCCACCAATCCTGTCTGTACACCTCGAGTTATTTGTTGTCTTCCGAAAAATGTGATTTTCAATTTATTAACTATAATCTAAATAATTCGAATGTTAATAATTTTTATATTAATAATAATAGTAATATTTATAATAATCATAAGATTAATAGTTTTAATAATAATTATTATATTAATAATAATTGTACTATTGATTATAATAGTCATAAGATTAATAATTTAGGTGAATTTGGTAGTAATAGTGAAAAATTAATTAATATAGCTAAAAATGAGGAGTCACTTTGTAATAATAGTAATGGGAATAATTATATTGATAAAAATTTGGATGATAATAATAATAATAATCCGCTTTCTCATAATAAGAAGGTTGTTAATTTATTGAATTTTTCCTTTCCCCCTTCCGTGTATAGCCTTCTAGAGAAGGGTCTAAATTTCGCCATCGCCCCTAAGCAGATATTGATAGAAGACATTATCTGCGATGTGGAATATGGGATTAGGGGCTTTCTAGATAATATTAAGGACACGATTAGGCAAGCTTGTGTTGTTGTCCTAAGGAAGGCAATTCCACCAAAAAGAAATATTAGCAAGGCTGATTTTGAGGCCCTCAAATCCCTTAACCAAAACAAGGAAACTGTGGTTCTCAAAGCCAATAAAGGAGGGGCTGCTTTCATCCTTAATAAATATGATTACCAGAAGAAGATGTTGAACCATTTGAGTAACAATGGCAATTATAAAAATCTTAGCAAAAATCCCCTGAAGAAGGTCTCCAAAAATGTTGCTCTAGCTATTAAATCCAGCAACACTGTGGGTTCCTTTAACCATAAGCTTATTAAGAGTAGCCCCATCACTCCTTGGATCTATGGTCTTCCAAACATCCACAAAGAGGGGTCACCCCTAAGGCCGATTGTCAATACCATAGGTGGTCCATCCTACTCCTTGCAAAATACTTAACCTTGAAGCTTAGACCCCTTGTTGGCCTCACAGAGTCGTTTGTTAAAGACTCTTTGTCCTTTGTAATTGAGCTTAAAGATATCAAATTTGACCCTGAGGACATTATTGTGAGTTTTGATGTGGTTTACCTTTATACTTGCATTCCTATAAAGGAGGCCATTGAGGTCATCAAGTGCCTTACTAATCCTGACACTGCTCATTTAGTTGAAATTTGTCTCACATCCAATTTTTTTAGTTTTGAAGGGAATTTTATGAACAAACATGTGCGGTCGCCATGGGCTCCCCCCTGTCCCTAGTTTTTGCTAATATTTTTATGGAAGACTTTGAGTCCAAAGCTTTGGCCTCGGCTCGTCTCTTGCTCAAACTTTGGAAGAGATTTGTTGATGACATTGTTGTCATCTGGTCTCATGGCCAGGAAGAATTGGAACTCTTCTTCCAAAATCTCAACAATGAATCCCCATCCATAAATTTCACTATGGAGCAAGAAGTTGATGGTTGTTTTCCTTTCCTAGATGCTCTCATCTCAAAAAATGATGATGGTTCTTTCTCCCATCATGTGTTTAGGAAGACAACCCATACTGAGCAATATCTTCATGCCAGCTTGCATCATTTCCCTTCTCAGAAGTTGGGTTCCCTAAATACGCTTGCGACTCGAGCACTGAGAATCTCTGATGAAAACAACCTCGATAGAGAGAAATCCCATCTCCTTAACGTGTTTGTCAATAATGGTTATAGTAAGCACGAAGTTCTGAAGGCTTTCCTTAAATCCAACAAAGGTCCTAAAGTAAAGGGAGACACTAAGGATTATGTCTCAAGGTTTCATCTACCCTTTATCCAAGGAACCACAGATAAGATTGTGAGGATCCTCAGAAAGCATAATATTCCCTCTACCTTTAGACCCCTTAACACCATCAGTAGGTCCCTTAGATCTCTAAAAGACCCTCTTTATCCCAAGTACATGAAAGGTATTTATGTTATTCCGTGTTCTTGTGGGACCCCCTATGTGGGTGAGACGGGATGTTCTATTAATCAAAGGATTCATGAATACTCTGCTGACATCAAACATATGAGGACTCGGTTTTCCACCTTGGTAGAGCACGAGGAAAAAAACAAAGCATCACATTTGCATTAAGGAGGCCTAGGTCATTTCCAAGATTGCTCCCTTTCATCACCGAAAACTTAGGGAAGCCATCGAAATTGTGAAAAGGAAGAGAAATCTCAATAGGCATGATGGCTAAAAGATTAGTAGTTGTTGGATTCCTTCCCTTTCCTCCTATCTTACGCCTTCCCTCCCCCGCCCCTTGGGTGGTTCTTCTCTACGATCTTCTTTGTCTTCCCCCTCATCTTTGAGACCACTTGTTTCCTTTTCTTCCTTCTCGACTTTGCCCCACACTCCTTTTTTATAGTGTCTAGGTTTGATTTTAGTGCTCGAATTCCTTTTAAGTGACCTAGTAAGTTATTTAAGCAAGCATTGTCCATTCCTTCGTGGATGGAAGGATTCCAATAGTTTGGTTTTTCTTTCCACCCTTTAGATTAAAATAAATAAATTAACTAACCTATGGTAAATTCTATATTCTTTCTAGTTGAATTAACATATTAATTTTATCGAGATAATAAAATTATAGTTAGTTTGAGTTAATTATTTAACTAATTTATTAGGTTATCTATAATTTTTCTTATTTCATATAAATTTAATGCTAGAATAGTATTAATTGGATCTAGTAATAAGATTATGGTTCTTGTTAATTAAATTCAAACTTTTACTTTAATATATATAACATACTAAACCACAAAAATAAACTAACCAACTATTTACATACCTAGTTTTAACTAAAAAGCCTATTAATAGATTATTGCTCTACCTTAAGATAGCAATTATAACAAACCAACCTAACATTTTTAAATATTTCCTTCTCAGTAAGTAATAATGTTTATTGACTTTTATTTATATATATAGATATTCATTAATTATAGAATATATTTATTATTAAGTAGTTATAAATTATTAATGGACCAATGTAGTGGAATTCCATTTAGTTGGTTTGGGGTCTTTATTTAACAAAATTAATAGGTTATCTATTTAAAGATATTTCTTATTATTTTCAATTAAATATTATATAATATCCCTTATATTAACTTACTAACTATTAATCGATTTAATTAAAAGAACTATTAATAGATTATTTGGTAGAAAAAAAAATTAATAATTATTTTTCCTCTCCCTATTTCTTGGCCTTGGTGCCCAGTCAAACCTATCCTTTCGTAGTAGCTGTTAGTACAACCTAGTTTTCCAGTCAAATATAGTCATTTCCTCGTCAAATTTAACCGTATGAGGTCCTGCCCTCTCTATTTAACATGTAAATATGATATGGTTCTTCAACTCATCCTAACGATGAACCACACTCATGGGTTCGAAATGCGTCGACAAATAAAATATGATGTGATTTTCACTGAAGACTACTCTCATAAACCTGATACAAATCATAGAAGCCTCAATTCAACAATGACTACCCTGCATGGAATGGCCACTATGACTAAGGTTCATCAATTTGAACGGGCACGCTTGCAGGTTTTGAAGTTGAAGTCAGACCTGACGTTCCTTAAGAGATGCAGAGATTCGTCTATCATCCCAGTTTTTGCCCAGATTAAGCATCACCTAAACACTCCTAAGAACCAACATGTCTTTACGAAGGCCAGCATAGCATTACTAAGGTCCAAAATTCATAAATTAAGGAGAAATTTGGATCAGCTTTCTAGGAATCTTCCAGCTCTGCATCTGGAATTGTCTGGCATTTTTCCCTCCCTATGGACGAAGATTGATGCCTGTTCAGCTCTTAAATCTCTACATTTGGAAGACATTTGGAAATAGAAGTAGGCTTCGAAGTTTGGAAAGTTGTCTAAAAGGATCTCGACGTTTGGCGATCCTTCTTTCCCAATGGATAGACCTTCGCATAGTGAGCTATCCGTTAATCAGATTTCCGCCCTTAGATACTAGGTTTACTCTCATTCTATTGCCAATTACTCCTCTGCACCTCAATGTTTGCTAGTGGATTTGAATGAAAAGGTATGCTCTCAAGTCTTTTTCCATCTAATCTCTCCTTCATTGTTGGCAGACATGGAGCCTTGCCCCTGAATTTCGCATTTAGGTCCAACCTCGATGTCACCTTCTGGTCGAACCTGTGGCCTGAATGGTCATACCTCCACCTGTTCTTCTGGCTCAGTGGTTACGAACCAGGCCAATAATATTTCCCTTCCCCCATATTCTGCTCTTCCTCTGTTCCTGCTTAACACGACGTGTGGCCCGTCGCTTGATCCTCCGTCCTCCAATCCACTATCGCTGCCCTGCTAGTTCGTTAGCACGTCTGATACGGGTCCTAGTTTGCTTGCACACATGGTAGACCTTAGATCGACTGACCCATTGCATGAATCATTAACTCTGCCTTCTGCCCCTTTGCTCTAGCCTAAACATTCCATTGACACATCTCCATCCTCCCTCCGTGATTGCTCAAACTCGCAAGTTGGCGCAGATGATAGGTGCTTCCATCAATCTTGTCTGCACACCTCAAGTTATTTGTTGTCTTCTAAAAAATGTGATTTTCAATTTATTAACTATAATCTAAATAATTTGTATGTTAATAATTTTTATATTAATAATAATAGTAATATGTGTTATAATAATAATAGTAATATTTATAATAATCATAAGATTAATAATTTTAATAATAACTATTATATTAATAATACTCATAATATTGATTATAATAGTCATAAGATTAATAATTTAGGTGAATTTGGTAGTAATAGTGAAAACTTAATTAATATAGATAAAAATGAGGAGTGATTTTGTAATAATAGTAATGTGAATAATTATATTGATAAAAATTTGGATAATAATAATAATAATAATAATCTACTTTCTCATAACAAGAAGGTTGTTAATTATCAAATTTTTCCTTTCTCCCTTCCTTGTATAGCCTTCTAGAGAAGGGTCTAAATTTTTCCATCGTCCCTAAGAAGATCCCGATAGAAGACATTATGTGTGATGTGGAATATGGGATTAGGAGCTTGCTAGATAATATTAAGGGCATGATTAAGCAAGATTGTGTTGTTTTCATGAGGAAGGCAATTCCCCCAAAAAGCAATGTTAGCAAGGTTGAGTTTGAGGCCCTCAAATCCCTTAACCATAACAAGGACATTATGGTTCTCAAAGCTGATAAAGGAGGGGTTGTTGTCATCCTTAATAAAGATGATTACCAACAGAAGATGTTGGACCATTTGGGTAACAGTGGTAGTTATAAAAATCTTAGCAAAAATCCGCTGAAGAAGGTCTCCATAAATGTTGCTCTAGCTATTAAATCTAGCAACACTGTGGGTTCCTTTAGCCATAAGCTTATTGAGAGTAGCCCCATCACTCCTCAAATCTATGGTCTTCCAAAGATTCACAAAGAGGGGGCCCCCCTAAGGCTGATTGTCAATACCATAGGTGGTCCAACCTACTTCCTTGCAAAATACCTAGCCTTGAAGCTTAAACCCCTTGTTGGCCTCACAAAGTCATTCGTTAAAGAATCTTCGTCCTTTTTCAATGACCTTAAAGACATAAAATTCGACCCTGAGGACATTATTGTGAACTTTGATGTGGTTTCCCTTTATATTTGCATTCCTATAAAGGGAGCCATTGAGGTCATCAAGCACCTTACTGATCCCGACACTATTCATTTAGTTGAAATTTGTCTCACATCCACTTTTTTTAGTTTTGAAGGGGAGTTTTACAAAGAGACATGTGGGATCGCCATGGGCTTCCCCCTGTCCCCAGTTGTTTCTAATCTCTTTGTGGAAGACTTTGAGTCCAAAGCTTTGGCCTCAACTTGTCTCTTACCCAAACTTTGGAAGAGATTTGTTGACGGCACTGATGTCATCTGTCTCATGGCCAAGAAGAATTGGAACTCTTCTTCCAACATCTCAACAATCAATCCCCATCCATAAAGTTCACTATGGAGCAAGAAGTTGATGGTTGTTTGCCTTTCTTGGATGTTCTCATCTCAAAAAATGATGACGATTCTTTCTCTCAACAAGTGTTTGGGAAGAAAACTCATACTAAGCAATATCTTCATGCCAGCTCCCATCATTTCCCTGCTCAGAAGTTGGGTGTCCTCAATGTGCTTGTGACTCAAGCATTGAGAATCTCTGATGAAAACAACCTCGATAGATAGAAAGCCCATCTCTTAACGTGTTTGTAAATAATGGTTTTAGTAAGCATGAAGGTCTAAAGGCTTTCCTTAATGTCAGCAGAGGTCCTAAAGTAAGGGAGACACTAAGGATCGTGTCTCGGGGTTCATCTACCCTTCATCCAAGGAACCACAGATAATATTGCGAGGATGGAAGAATTCCAATAGTTTGGTTTCTCTTTCCAACCCTTTAGATATAAATAAAATAAATTAAATTAACTAACCTTTGTAAAATTTGTATTCTTTCTAATTGAATTAACATATTAATTTTATCGAGATAAAATCAAATTATAGTTAGTTTGAGGTAATTATTTAGCTATTCTATTAGGTTATCTATAATTTTTCTTATTTCATATAAATTTAATGTTAGAATAGTATTAATTGGGTCTAGTAATAAGACTATGGTTCTTGTTAATTAAATTCAAACTTTTACTTTAATATATATAACATACTAACCCACAAAAATAAATTAACAAACTATTTACATACCTAGTTTTAACTAAAAATCCTATTAATAGATTATTGCTCTACTTTAAGATAGCAATTATAACAAACCAACCTTCCCCCTCATCTTTGAGACCACTTGCTTCCTTTTCTTCCTTCTCGATTTTGCCCCCCACCCCTTTTTTATAGTGTCTAGGTTTGATTTTAGTGCTCGAATTCCTTTTAAGTGACCTCGTAAGGTATTGAAGCAAGCATTGTCTGTTCCTTCTCGTGGATGGAAGAATTCCAATAGTTTGGTTTTTCTTTCCAACCCTTTAGATATAAATAAAATAAATTAATTAACTAACCTATGGCAAATTCTATATTCTTTCTAATTGAATTAACATATTAATTTTATCGAGATAAAATCAAATTATAGTTAGTTTGAGGTAATTATTTAACTATTTTATTAGGTTATCTATAATTTTTCTTATTTCATATAAATGTAATGCTAGAATAGTATTAATTGGATCTAGTAATAAGATTATGGTTCTTGTTAATTAAATTCAAACTTTTACTTTAATATATATAACATACTAACCCACAAAAATAAATTAACGAACTATTTACATACCTAGTTTTAACTAAAAAGCCTATTAATAGATTATTGCTCTACCTAAAGACTACTCTCATAAATAAAACACAATTTTTTTGTTTGTTTGTCAAGTTGTCTGTGATCCTCTAGGCTTGACCTGTGCCTTGAGGAGTCGCCGCCTAGGGGCATCTAAGCTGTCAAAGTCACCCAGGGATAGCACTCGACACGGGTCACACAAACCCTTAGTTAATTGGACTTTTTAGAATGTATCCTCCCCCTAGCATAGAGCACAACCACCCTTGTGAAGGTTGATCCTAGGTCGCCCTTGCTTAGGAGACCCATCCTCAAATGGTTGTGCTCACTGGTCTTGACAAAAAATACACATATAATATATAATATTTAAATGATGAATATCAAACATTTTGTTGAAAATAGCAACAATAAATGCTAAATATAGAAGTGATAAATTTAGTACTACTATAAATAGCACTTTGGGATACCTTCCTATTTTAGTTAGTCCCTAAACTAAAATAGAGAAGTAAAATTCGAATTTGATCTTAGCAATTGTTTGTAAAATAATTAATTAATTCATCTTGAGTTAATTAGTTGTAGAAAATCAAACATGAAGTGTATGTGGGAATTTATCCATCAGTTAGAGAGATAAGGATGAGTTGTAATCCTCCCCTCCCTGATATGCAATCTTAACCCTGCTAACAACCCAACCGCAACCAGCCCATCGAATTCCGACCACCCCATGTCCAGCTATTGCCTGCAAGAGCCGGTATCCTACAAGCCCAAGCTAGAAGCATGCTGTCACTGCCTGATTGGATGGATGGAATCACATCATGCAATGATCAATATTTGAATAAAGCAAATTCGAGTTATTTGAAACCTAGATGGATCTACCTATGTAGCCATAAAATGAAACTTTGATTTTAGAAAATGCGCGTTTGGCAAAGGTTTTGGGTTGGACCCAGAAACAACTTGCTGATTGGGTAAAGGGCATGGCTTTTCTTATCTTACTTTAGGGCATGGCTGTGTCATGCTTCCTTGCTTATCGACAAGAGTCAACATAGATCGGGTGGGGTATGAGTTGTAATTAGTTGGCTAAGTTAACTGAGTCAAGTCCAATTAGATTAATTCAAACAATTTGTTGAATTAATTGTGAGTCCATTTAGTTAATGCATGCATGCATGTAACTATTGCACTTTAGATACCTGGATATTCTCTCATAAATAACTCATACATGTCAGTGCAGACAGAGACCTAGTTGAGATCATGTGGAGGGACATTGTACTATCAGTTGCAGGAATATTCCATTGTGAATATCTCTTGCATGCAGAAGGAATTCATTCCATGGAGATTGTGCAGTTACTTCTTCAGTTTGGTGAGTGTGATGAGGCCAGTTCACACATGTGACATCATTGGACCCCAAGAAAAACTACAGAAGGAAATAGGAGGCTTGGAGGGCTTGAGGAGGACATATGTTGTGTCTATTCAGTCTGTGAGTTGTATTGTTTGATTCTAGAGAGAGCAGAATAGCTTGTGAGCCGATTCTTTTTATAACTCGAACATATTTCCACTTGTATGATAATACAAAGATTGAGGCTTTAAGCAAAGGCTTTCCTCAGGTTATTTCTTTTATGTTATGTGTGATTGATTTCTCATTCCCATTTATATGTGTTCTCATTGATCTTGCTCAATTTGATTAAGCTTCCTCAAAGTTTGTTGTAGAAGTAGATCTTGTATTTTTCTTTAGTATATTGTAAAGTCTATTGATCTACAGTGGGAATTTCTACATGGTATCAAAGCAAAGGTGATTAGAGGAGAAGAATAGTATACAAGAAGGGAGAAGGGAGAAGTTTGAGGTTCCTGAATATAGAAATCGAGTTCTTATCACATCTCAATTTCACCAATGGCGTTCAACGGTTAAGACTCGAATATGTTCTTGATGGTAGTTCAAATTATATAG
Organism: Pinus taeda; assembly: GCA_000404065.3. NCBI lineage: Eukaryota > Viridiplantae > Streptophyta > Pinopsida > Pinales > Pinaceae > Pinus > Pinus taeda. The sequence continues at coordinate 126,332 of APFE031127367.1, read as the reverse complement.
CCTGGAAGGATCGCATGGAAGCAGTATTAGAGGATAACAATCTAAAGGACTTCATTGATCAAGAAGTCCCCAAGCTGACTGATGCTACTGAATTGGTGGAATGGAAGAAATGCGTGGCTAGAGCAAGGAGAATCCTTCTGGAGGGAGTTCTAAACCACATAGTCTCGAGTCTCCATGCGAAGGAGACATCATTTTCAATGTGGAAAACATTGAAAGATCTATATCAGAACAACAACAATCAGATGAAGTTGGCGCTGAAAGACAAGCTTCGGAAAATCAAGTGTGAAAAGGGCGACACGATCTCTACATATTTGAACAAGCTCACCACTTACAGGGATGAGCTTGGAAGTGTAGGGATCACGACCGTTAATGATGACATGGTGAGCCTTGCACTCCTCAGCCTTCCTGAGAGTTGGCATTAATGGAAGAGAAAAATTGTCAGATTGGGAACAAATTTGGTCATATTTGATGCAGGAGGAGATAAGAAGAAGCAACAGAGATGGATCCTCATTGAAGCAAGATGATGAGGAAAATCTAATGTTAGCAAGTAAGGTGAGGAAAGGGAAAGGGAAGGCATCCCATCCCAAATCCTGTTCTTCCCATGGTGGGAAGAAGTTTGACAAATTGAAAGTGTGATGCTTTCATTGTCATGAAGTGGGCCATTATGCTACAAATTGTCCACAGAAGAAATCCAAGAAAGGATCCTTGAAGGGATCTGATGGTGAGGCACTAGCCTCATAGTTTGAGTTGGATTTCTCTCTTATCACATGCATGGTTTCATCCATGGTGGGATGTGTGGTATCTGGAAAGTGGAGCTTCATTTCACAAGTCAGGTGACAAGAATCTTTTCAGTGCCTTGGAGGAGAAGGATCTCTAGATGCAGATCGAGATGGGCGATGATGGAAAGTACTATGTTTCAGGTGAAGGTACAGTTGTGTTTCAGAGGCAGCATGGAGCTCCCCTCACCTTGACTAATGTAAAGTGTGTACCAGGTCTGAAGAAGAATCTTGTGTCTGTCACTATGCTAGAAGATAAAGGCTAAAATGTAGTCTTTAGTAAAGAAAAGGTATTCTTGAGGCATATCAGTACTAGACAGACAAAACGAATTTTGATTTGAGTAAAGAATCTCTACAGGCTAGAGGTATATGATTGTGTTGCATTGAGTTCCAAAGCTGAGATGGTGCAGAACCAAGATGTTGGCAAGTTATGGCATACAAGACTAGGTTGCTTGCACCATGAAGCCCTAAAGATCACGCAGCAGATTTCTATCAAACTTCCCAAGGGAAAACATGAGAAAACGAATACATGCAAAGGTTGTACCTTGGGTAAGTATGCGAAATCTTCCTTTCCAGATTGAGATAGTAGAGCTGGAGCAATCTTGGATCAAGTTCACTCAGATGTTTGTGGACCTTTCTCTATAGACTCCACCGCTAAACAAAGGTACTATGTTATTTTTATTGATGATTTTTCTCATAGACGCTGGATGTACTTTATGCAAAATAAGGATCAGACCTTGTTGAGGTTTTGTGAGTTTAAAGCCTTGGTAGAGAAAGAATATGGAAAGAAAATAAAAGCCTTGCATAGTGACAATGGTGGAGAGTATGTCTCCCAACAGTTTAAAGACTTATGTGATGCAAAATAAATTAAACAGGAATTGACAACACTCCATAACCCACAATCGAATGGGGTGGCCGAAAGGAAGAACAGATCGATTGTGGGAGCAGCTCAAGCGATGTTGCATGACCAAAGCCTACCACTGCATTTGTGGGTGAGGCATGTAATACAGCAGTATACTTGTAGAATAGAAGCCCGCACCATATACTGGGAATGAAGACACCTATGGAGGCCTTTTCCAGGAAGCGATCAGATTTGAGTCACTTCCGAATCTTTGGATCATCAGTTTATTGTCATGTGACCAAAGATGCCTGAAAGAAGTTAGATCCAACAGCTGAGTTGGGAATACTTGTGGGCTACACGGATACACCCCACAACTATCGGGTGTACCTGCCTACCAGTCAGAGTACAGTGGTACACAGGGATCTGAAGTTCGATGAGTAGAAATCCATGTGATTATCACTTGAGAGGGAGCTCATGTTGTATGCAGAGGAGGAACTTTCAGTTCCTAAGGAGGAGGAGCCTTAGATTGATGCGGAGTAGCCGCATGTAGAGGATTCCGGAGTGGAGACATCCACTCATGCTAAGACTTCTAGAGATGGGTGAAAATGCTCAAGGGAAGCTGACACATTGATGCTGGATGTGTGGGAGAATGTGGGACAACCATCTTCTCAGCATAGATAGAGGAGTTCTCTCGAGTGGTACACTGGGTACATGGCCATGGGTGGGGAGTGTGTAGATAAGGAATATTCATCATTTAAGGAGGCAGTGAAGCAACCAATCTGGGTTGATGCAATGGTAGAGGAGTACGACTCTATCATTCGGAACAATGTGTGGGATGTTGTCCCAAGACCTCAAGGCAAGTCAGTGGTGAGTTCCAGATGGCTTTACAAGGTAAAGCAGGCAGCTGATGGTAGTGTTGAGAAACATAAGGCAAGGTTTGATACCCGAGGGTTCTCACAGGTTGAGGGGATCGACTACGATGAGACCTTTTCTACGGTAGCAAGGTACTCATCTATCAGATTGATGTTAGCACTATAAGCTCAGATGGGTTGGAAGATCCATCAAATGGACATGAAGACAACGTTCCTTAATGGGAAGATTAAGGAGGAGGTGTACATTGAGCAGCCAAAGGGTTTCGAGACCTTCGATCATGAGTCGCATGTGTGCTGTCTCAAGAGGGATTTGTATGGGCTAAAGCAAGCACCACGTACTTGGTACACCAAGATCAACATCTATTTCACCAGGGTGGGCTTCACCAAGAGTGAAGCAGATGTGAACCTTTACTAGATCATGGTAGAAGGTAAACCATTGTTCATTGTTCTTTATGTCGATTATCTGATGTTGACAGGTGATGATCAGCTGATACAGTCTTGCAAGGAGGACCTTGCAAGAGAGTTCGAAATGAAAGACATGGGTCTTATGCACTACTTTCTAGGCATGGAGGTGTCTCAGAAAGATGGTGAAGTATTTGTGTCTCAAGGCAAGTATGCCAATGAGATACTCCGGTGCTTTCACATGGAGAAGTGCAAACCCATGCAAACTCCTCTAGCTAGGAACTAGAGGAAGGAGGATGCTACTTCAGGTGAGGTAGTAGTTGCTACTGTTTATCGGTAGTTGGTGGGTTCATTTATGTATTTGGTGAACACGACCCAACTTATGCTTTGCAGTGAACCAACTTAGTCAAGCTATGGTTCATCTACCAAGCCATTTTGGAAGGCAGCGAAGCATGTGCTGAGATACTTTAAAGGCACATCTCAGTTAGAATTGTGGTACAGACGGAGAGAGGGAGTGAATTTTTAGGGCTTCACAGATGCGGATTTGGCAGGGAGTCCATCAGAGCGGAAGAGCACTTCTAGAGGAATCTTCAACCTTGGTTTAGCTGCAGTTTCTTGGTACAGTAGGAAATAGAGATCAGTTGCACTTAGCTCAGCAGAGGCTGAATACATGGTTGCTACTCAGGTTGCATGTGAGGCCATTTGGATGTGAAAGATTTTAGTGGGATTGTTTGGTCAGAGGATGGATCCAACTGTGATCTATTGCGATAATCAGAGTTGTAGCAAACTCTATGAGAATCTAGTTTTTCAGGATAGGTCCAAGCACATTGATATCCAGTACCACCATCTTCGAAGTTGTGTGGTCAAGAGGATCATGTTGTTGCTGTATGTTTTGACCGAGGGACAGGATGTAGATATTTTAACGAAGGCATTGTCAAAATGCAAGTTCGAGCTCCATATAAACATGATTGGGGTTACTGATAATCCATTTCTTGTTGAGAGGGAGTGTTGAAAATAGCAACAAGAAATGCTAAATATAGAAGTGCTAAATTTAGTATTGCTATAAATAGAATTTTGGGATACCTTCCTATTTTAGTTAGTCCCTGAAGTAGTAAATTTCGAATTTGATCTTAGCAGTTGTTTGTAAAATTTTGTAATTAATTCATCTTGAATTAATTAGTTGTAGAAAATCAAATATGAAGTCTATGTGGAGACATGCAACCATTTCTCCATTGATTGAGAAACTTATCCATCAATTAAAGAGATAAGGATGAGCTGTAATATTAAGTTGTAATTAGTTGGCTCAGTTAGCTGAGTCAAGTCCAATTAGATTAATTCAAACAATTTGTTGAGTTATAGTGAGTTCAGTTAGTTAATGCATGCATGCATGTAACTGCTGCACTTCAGATAATTGAATATTCTCTCATAAATAACTCATGCATGTCAGTTCAGACAAAGACCCAGTTGAGATTAGATGGAGGGACAATGTATTATTAGTTGCAGGAATATTCCATTGTGAATATCTCTTGTATGCAGAAGGAGTTCATTCCTTGGAGATTGCGCAATTACTTCTTCAGTTTAGTGAGTGTGATGAAGCCAATTCACACAAGTAACATCATTGGATCCCAAGAAAAACTGCGCAAGGAAATAGGAGGCTTGGAGGGCTTGAGGAGGACATATGTTGTGTTTATTCAATCTGTAAGCTATATTGTTTGGTTGCAGAGAGAGCACAATAGCTTGTGAGTTGATTCTTTTTGTAACTCGAACATATTTCCACTTGTATGATAATACAGAGATTGGATTTTTAGGCTGAGGCTTTCCTAGGTTATTTCTTCTATGTTATGTGTGATTGATTTCTCATTCTCAGTTATATGTGTTCTCATTGATCTTACTCAATTCGACTAAGCTTCCACAAAGTCTATGGTAGAAGTAGATCTTGTATTTTTCTTTAGTATATTGCAAACTTTGTTGATCTACAGTAGAAATTTTTACACATTTTCCATTGATGTTTTTAAAAACAAAATCATCATTAAAAAAATTAAATATGCACTTCACTACAAGTTATCTATACTTCACTACCAATTATCCAACATTCACATTATATATAATTGAAAGTTATACAATTTTCTATAAACACATTTATAAACCTAGAATATTGAGTTACAAATCCTCAACTTAAAATCATAAACCTAACATATTTGGATACAAATCATCAACTTAAAATCAATTTTATATATAAAAAGAAATACTACCCCTCCTCAAAGGTAGAAAGTTTAAATTTTGGAAAATGTTTACCCTAACTTATTTGTGGAGTTGGTACGATAAAAATGAGTTGTGAAAATTGATTAAAAAGACTAGAATTACAACCATGAGACTTCTTTGATAAATTAGAACTATTTTTCTTTCTTCATTTTGTTTCGTAAACGTTTGATGATACCCATCCACTTTTCCACTTTCATTGTCTGCTCATCAAAACTTTGCATCTCGTTATGTTCAATCCAACTCTTAGGAGATGGTAGCTTCAACGCATCTAATTTTGACCGATACATCCAATCACATATTGCTTTGGTTTTATAAAGACTTCTATCTATCGTGCCACTTTTACTTATCTGCAAATAACTTTGCACAGCCACGCATTCCTCTTTGACATGCATGTATTTTTCTTGATCTTCATGCATTAACCTAATTTTCATGGACATGTACAAACCTGAGATCTAATGCATGCCTTTCACCAGGATCATATTAACACCATAAATATTGAAATTTTATATAATATAAATTTAATGTTTATATGAAGAGAAAAAAGAAGAGAAAATTATTTTTCTTATTAGGAACATAGCAAAATCTAATGAATATATGAGTATGTTAAATTTTTATTATGTAAATGGTTTAGGCTTAATGTTTGAAAAGTGAAAAGCTTTTATGTTTGTCCAAGGCCCTTGGTCTGATATATGAGTATTTTTTATAAATTAATTTAAATAAAGAAATATTTAGGGAAAGAGGTTAAATTTAAATGGGTAGACTAAGTTAAAATATATGTGGTCGGTTTTTCTTACTAATTCACAGTTGAGTTATAATAAATTTTATTATCTTTTTAATAAAGAAAACAAATATAAATATAAATTGTTTATGAATGAATTCTTAATTTAAAAGTACGAGACTCATGTGATAGTGTATTCTAGTAGACAAAGTTAATAGATAAGTTTTTTTCTAGTTGGGGAAGGTTTCTTATTTTAAATTAAGGCGGATGAAAATTTATCGACTTTTTTTATTTTTTAATTGATGGCTTAGATTGATTCTCAAGGGAATATGCTCAACATGTACTTAGTCTTAATGTTTATCAATGATTGTAGTGTGTTACAAAGTTTATTAGGTTGCATTGACTTTTCATTAATTTAAGAAAAACATTTGCCCCAGCCAACCAATTTCCTAGGGATTTGAGATTATTTCAATTCTAATATGTTCATATTCTAATTAGATGAGGAAATTAATATGTAAGCAAATTTTATTTAGCAAAATGGTCCATTTTACAATAACATGTGTAATTCCTTTTTTTCCTCAAGTTAAATTAGAGCCAAGTGGCTCCCCACCCACCAATTTCCTAGGGATTTGAGATTATTCCAATTCTAATATGTTCATATTCCAATTAGATGGGGAAATTAATATATAAGTAAATTCTATTTAGCAAAATAATCCATTTTACAATAAGATGTGTAATTCATTTTTTTCTATTCCAATTCTATTAAGTTCATATTCTAATTAGATGAAGAAATTAATATATAAATAAATTTTATTTAGCAAAAAAGTCCATTTTACAATAAGTTGGGTAATTCTTTCTTTTTTTTCTCCCAATTAAAATTGCTCATATCTTATAATAATCATCATGTAAATTTAAAAACATTTTCATGTACACAGTTTTTGTAAAATTTTATATAATTATACTAATAAATAATTAAGTTTACCTAAGTTCAAAAATAACCACTAATAATAACAATCACTAATAACTATTTTTTATCAATTAACACTTAAGTTAAAATATATTTATCAATACTTCTTACTATTTCATAAAATTATAATAAACTTTATTACCTTCCCAAACAAAGAAAACACATATAAATATAAATGGTTTATAATGAATTCTTAACATGAGTCAATGTTTGGAATAAGTTATGGTATGTGATGAAATAAAATTAGCACATTTCAAATAAAATAAATTAATTCATGATTTCGAAGATATAACTTTAACAATCATCACAAAGATTTTAACTTTCCTGTAAATGTTATAAGTTAAACGTTTTTAAATATTAAATAACTAAAATAATGAAAACATTTTAAATATTAAAATAAAATTAATAACCACATTTCCAAAAACAAGACAATGCTTCTAGGATTAGTTGACAATCATCACAAGGATTACTCCCTTAAATGGTCAAAGTAAAAATATTTTAAAATTAAAAAAAAAAAAAAATATTATAAAAATAAGATTTAAAATTAATTTGATAAAAAAAAAAATTCTTTTATAAAATAAGATGAGTTGAAATACCTCAAAGATAAAAAACGAATTTTGTTATCATCTACAATAATTATGTATATTTGCCCCATTCTCATTCTGATACCAATTTCACAAGTGAAATGAAAAATTATTAACTCTCCGATATGGTCTATAAATGTATTATAAATTGACTAATGAATAATAGTTTGAATAATAAAATAAAAAAAATATTTCAAATTAATAAGCAAATTAATATATTTTATAAAATAATTAGATTTAAAATATTTAAAATTTTGAAAAGAAAAAAACAAATAAATGTGTTAACATCAGTTTTTTTGATATTGTCTTTTCAATAAAAAAGACTTTTAAGATGGGATTAGGTCATAATCAATTTGAATAACAAAGATAAGCTAAAAATAAAGATATTGATTATTTAATAACAAAAAGATTGAATAGCTAAAAACAAAAAAACAACGATATTGATTATCTCATCGATTAGTAAAGAGGCTCTTAAGATTGAGTTAACTGATAATCAATTTGAATAACAAAAAAATTAAAAAAGCCAAAAACCAAAAAAAAAAGGATTGTCTCATAGATTATTTTAGTAAAAGGGTCTTTAAAGTTGAGTTAATTCATAATTAATTTGAATAACAAAAAATTAAATAGTAAAACACAAAGAGACGGAGTGTCCTATAGATTGTGTTAGATTTTAGGCTTCTGCGGAAGTTTTTTACAGTGATATGATCTGGATTTTCGTTTTGTGTTTATTATGATTATCCACAGAATGAACACAAAACTGTGGATAATCAAGATCATATGTCCTATAGATTATTTTAATAAAAACTCTTAAAATTAAGTTAACTCATAATCACAATTAATAGAAATTTCTTAAATTGAGTTAACTCATAATCAAAATCAATTTGAATAACAAAAATACCAAAAACAAAACACAAGGTGACTGATTGTTCCATAGATTATTTGGAGTTGTCTATAATGCGATCCGGCGGAAGAAATGAAGTTAAATCTTGATTTTTAGCAGTTAAAATGGTTTTTTAACTGCATATTTGGATTCAGCCCCCTGAAAAACCCTTGGGAGCCATTGATTGTGCAGAAATTAGCTATCAAACTTGGGATTCTAATAAATTGCTGCCGGATTTTTACTGAAAAAATCCGCCAGAAAGTCTTTCAAAAATTCGCGTTATAGACTACTGCAGATTATTTTAATATTGTAAACCCGAAAATATCTATCAATCTTTCAAACAAATTGTCTGCGCTAAGTTCATGAAATCGAGGCAAAATGTCTGACTACTTTTGGAAAAATAGTACATAAATACAAACTATCTACGACTGAATTCGAGAAATTGAGGCAAGGAGTCTCACGGTTTTGCAGAATTGTGAGTTCGCTCCTTCCGAGTACTGCTTTTGGCACTTTTTTGCTGGGGAGGTCCCCGGATATTGCCAGTTCCCTCAGGCTGATTTTTCAGGGCTAGTTGGCGGCTTCTCCCGTGCTGTCGTTCCCCGGCCTTTTCAGTTCCCTGAAGCTGTTTTTCCTGGCGACGTCTGTAGTTTTTTCTTTGCTGTTCAAGGTGATATTCACAGGATTTTGACCCTGGCGCCGGGGTATTCTTGCACTGCCTGTTTATGCCGCTGATTTTGGAGCATCTGGTCGGATCCCGTGTATAAATTCTTAATGTTTTTTTTCCAACAGTTTCAATTATTTCTTTTTTGATTTCCGGGTCTTCCATGGCCACAATACTATTGAACGCAGCTCTAGGGAGATTTGATGAACGTGATGGCCAATGGTATTTTCCCTTAAATTCTGCACTCAATCCTTGCACCGGTTGCAATCCTCCGAGACGCTTTAAAACATTACAAACTATTATGGTTAGTTAATATAATTGGGATCAGGAGCTCAACTAATTTTAGCGGCCGGGGATTTGAATAAAAACAAACACAAACTCTAATCTCAATCTCATGGGCGCCATGCAGACTGCAGTATTATTTAAAAAAAAAAAGGAAATTGCAGTCAGAAAGAGAAAAAGAGACTCGTCCCCGCCATGGCAGAAGTGAGTGAGTAAACAGTTAGAGATAAATAAAGTTCTGTTGTGTATTTGTTGGAATCGTTTCGAATCAAGTTAGTTCATTATCGACAGAGATTTGTTCTAAATTTTGATTTCAACAAAGATGAATGGGATGACTCTGGAAGATAATCAATAAAGAAGGTTGTTAAACAACTTGAAAGAATAATTTAACAAAACTAATATCAAATTGAAAAGTTGGATTTAAATAAAAATTCCTAATCGGTATAAATTTGGTGAAAAATAAATTTATTATGATTATAAAAATTAGTATAAAATCATTTTAAATATGGAATTAATATGAATTGAGAGTTTTAATTTTTTTTTAATGAATAACTGTTTAATGAGCCAATATTATTAAAAGTTTAATAATAATATATATGTTTTTGTTTTTTTTTTAATAAAATTTAGCTTTTCATGATAGACAAGGTAAAATAACAATCTCACTCAAAAATACAAACTAAAATAGCACTATAATTTTAAATTTTAAATTAAGAAAACAATTTATCTCATCAGACGCAAAACCATTGCGATGAAGACTTAACATAGCAATATCGTTTCATATTTCAAATTAGGAAAACAATTTATGTTATGAGAAACAAAATCACTGCGCTCAGGCTCCTTTTAAGATTTGAAATAACATATAGTTTTATATTTTAAATTAGGAAATTAATTCATGTTATTACACATAAAATCATTGTATTCCTGCTTTTTAATTTATGTTATTAGATACAAAATTATTGTGTTCATGTTTTCTAATTTATGTTATTGGAAACAAAATTATTGTATTCATGCTTTTTTATATTTTTTATATTTATATTTATATTTTTATTTTTTTTTAATAGAAATGGTTATGGGATTTTATTAAATGTTTGGCAAAGAGTTATAATTTTGGTTACAAATAGTGAGGCAGATTTCTAAATGTCTTTCTAGCAAAAGGAACATAGTGCATACGCTTATGAGACGTCTTTTTTTACATTTTATAGTGTGGACTTTTGCTGCTGAATTCCGGAGCTTATAAATGCATACAAACTAGTTGAATAAAATGCATTAAAACATGGATCTTTAGGGGATTGGGTCCCAAAAGGTTTCATTGTCTCTAAGAATATTTCCCACAGGTAACTGGACTGCCTTGTTTGCCTCAATGTCTGCTTCTTTGTTATTCGCTCTCAAGACATGATAGAATTTCAATTTCAGGGACTTTGCCACGTCTTTGATCCTTGTCATTGTCCTTATAAACCCAGAAGAAACATCTACACACATGCTTTCTAATTTATGTTATTAGACATAAAATAAAACCATTGTCTTCAGATTTTCTAATCTATTTTGATTTGTTAATAAATAATAATCATAAAATTGAAGTAAAATAGTTAATTTATTGTTTATTATTTTTAGGTTTAGATTTTGATAATTTGTGATTTTAATTTATGTTATTAGACATAAACCTTTGGGTTCAAATTTTCAATTTACTTTGACATGTGAACAAAATAATAATAATAAGAATGAATAAAATAGTTAATATATTGTTTGTTGTTTGCTATTTTTAGGTTCACATTTTGATAATCCATGATTTTGTCAATAGTGTGTCTATATATATATATATATATATATATTATATATATATATATATATATAATTTGTTTAGCTCTACGTTATTTAGTCAAAGGGTTAATGAGCGCGCAACTGACATAAAACACAGGAAAAACAAGTCATGTGTGTATTGAGGAGGCCAATGTTATTGCTAAAGTTGTGTAGTTCCATCACCCAAAATTTAGGGAAGTCATTGTGATTGAAAGAAGGTCAAGCAATCTAAATAAAGATGATGGTTGGAAGATTAGTAGTTGCTGGATTTTCCTAGTCGTTTCTTGCCCTTCCTTCCCCTCCCTCGGTTAATAGCTTGTTATCCTTTAACTGCTTTCTTTAGCCATAATCCTTTGATCCTCTTTAGGAATCTCCCTTGATTTCTTATTTTTAAGAGATAATCTTTTTCCTAGCTATAAAATAAATTAAATTATCTAGTATAAGGATATTTAAATAGCTAAATTAGACCGTTTTATCAATAAATTTGATTATCTTTAATAATGATACTATTATTATAACACTATTATATTAATAATAAGATTACAATAAATCCTTACTATTACTAATTTCCCTAAAACTGTTAGTTACCCTAACCATTAATAATTAGAATAATACTACAACAAGAATATAATAATAACTAATATTACTTACAATATATGTGAAATATTAGTATAAATATTCATGTTTCTTGACTAATCTAGTATATATAATATAACAATAGTTAATATTATTTTTGTTAATATTAAATACTTACAATTACTAATATCTCTAGATCTATTAATACTTATACCCATAAAATAACCTTACTATTAAATTTATATTAATTAGTTACACATGCCATTAATAATAAATACTATAACATTATTATAATAATAATATAATATGAATTATTATTAGTTTAGTTAATATCAAATCCATTCCATTACTATTATTTTCCATGGTTCTATTTTTATATGTTAACATTTCTATCAATTTTATTATAAATATTCCCTAGTAGTATTGTTAACTCAAATTTGGGTATTAAAATAATATTTGTTTTAGCATAATAATATTATTATAATTAAACAAATTGAATAATCAAATCTAGCCCTTTCTTGGTGAATTTTAGCAGTTTTTTTCCAGTATGATCTAATATAGCCATTTTTTCTAGCCGTTGGAAGATCTACTCTTCCTATTTAATTTGTAGACATGATCTGATTCTTCAACTTGTCATGAACTACACCTGTTGGTTTAAAATGCATCGACAAATGTATTATCATGTGATTTACGTTGATTTTTTTTTTTTTTTTTTTTTTTTTTTTTTTTTTTTTTGGTAAACTCGATATCGATATGGATCACAGAAGCCTCAATTCAACAGATCTATTAAGTATTGAGATGGAAATACCTTGAGTCTAGGTTGGGTAAATCCTAGAGTCGCACCTCTCTATTCTTATTATTATCATGTTAAGTTCACTATTTACAATACTATATATTAGCATTGGGCAACATTAAATTAGATTAGAATGCAAAGATATGAATGGCATGGAGATAGTCATGGAAAGACACGTGTGGCATGGAGATAGCTGTACAAAAACATGCAAATGCTTACATCAAATGTGATGGGAAAATACCATGGCTTATTTAATACCATGTGTCCATAAACCACAATGGTAAACTTAACAATGCAAAGTTTGTTTTTGAATTCAAGCTTCTGTGATGCATAATTTGTTTTACAAAAATATTTAGGTAAAACTCACATAGGAAAAAATAACTAGTGTGGTTCAAGTTAAGGGCAAGATGAGGAACCCGATCAAGGCATCCAAATAAATAGATGAAAAGAAAAGCTAACTAAACTTTAGATTATAATTGCTAGTTTGAGTGAAGAATGGTTATTAATAAAATAAAAATTATTTCATAGAAAGAAATAATATATTCAAATCAAATTAATTATAATAATAATAATATTTATTTAATGTTTATAGAAAAAATGGTTTAAAAATAAATTTATTATGAGCAATATTATAAAAATAATTAGTAATATTTATTATATTATTATAAATAATAATTATGGATTACAATAAAATCGGATTTTAGATTCCTTGGAACTGTTAGCTTGTTGTAAAAGATTTTCAGAATCCATCTCATTCATTTTATTTTTCTAGATCAACATTTGAACCTGCCAACTAGGTTTTCCTATGATGAACTTCAGTTTGATAATTTTTAATTAGAAGTCTTTTTCTTTTTATTTAATTTATTTGTTTGTTAATAAAAAAAATTATATAATATACAAATTTATTTATTTATTGGTTTCTTTCTTTATTTGTCTTGTTTGGAATAATACTATGATAAGCAATTTTATTAACAAAATTATTTTTAATAACAAAAAACTTATTATTAATATTTTAATAATATTACTTTTAATAAATTTATTTTAAACTATTTTTCTAAAATTCATAAATATATAAATGAGGGTCTCTACATTGCTCTCTATTTAAAATTATACTATTTCTAATAGAGTTTCTCAATTTATTATGGATCACAGAAGCCTGAATTCAAAACTGTAAATATTTTTTAAATATTATAAAATACATATTATTTATATAAAATTATTTGAATAATTTATAAGAATAAACTATTACTTACCATAGAATAATTTTTATTTTATTATACTAATAAAGGTTCTTTAGTCAAACTAGCCATTATAATCTTACTATTTGTTTTGTTTGGTAATTTTATTATAATTGTTGTAATAGATTTTCTGGATCCATCTCATTTATTTTATTTTTCTTGATTGACATTCCTAATTGATGTTCATCATTAGGGATGAACCTCATTGCAGGTTTGAAATGTCGATCTAGAAAAATAAGATGAATGATATGGATTCGAAAAATCTATTACAACAAGCTAACAATACCAGCAGAAATCCACATTTATTATAATTCATAATATTATTTATAATAATAATAATAATTCCCTTGATCGGGTGCAATCCATAGGGTGGCCCCATCAAGACAATTTAAATGAGGAGTACGTTAAGGTACAATGCCACTGCCCCCTACATGCTCAAGGCGATGGGTGCAGTGGCCTTCTGAATGTATAAGTCTACCAACATAGACGAAGGTGGTAGTGGATTTCGGGTAAGTGTTTTGGCTAGTGGCAGATATAGTGGGAAGCGTGTTGGCAGTCTCCAAGGCCAAGAGAGTGTGGTAGAGCATTTGCGGAAAGGGGACTCTGTAAAGAGTTCAGTGCAGCGTCTCCTGAAGAAATGGAGGTTCCATAAGCTCCAAGCGAAGGAAATCGGGTATGTAACTTTTTTTTCATCCCCTCCATCATGCTCCCATGTGTCTAGTTTGGTATTTTAGTTTTGCATGGGGGAAATTCGCTGGTGCATGTGGGAAAATTGGGTTGGGGGAATTGTTTGGCATCAATAGTCTAGAATAAGAACGTTAGCCCCAATGGAACCTCTTCGGTGTTATTTCGCTATGAAATTTTCCTCTCCCACATGGGGTTAATTTGGCTCTAGGGCAGGGGTGTCAACCGTGGGGAATGCTATGTCTAGTTTGGTTCAAAGATCAAGCGGTCAGGTGCTAGGATACTGTTAATGTCTATTTTAATGTTGAAGCTTTCTTTCTTATGGATGGATGGCTTATGGGACCGTAAATCTAAGGGTTGTGTCAAAGGGTCTGTGGGGTTGTTATTGCGGGGCAGTCTCATATGGGGTCTGGGAATTAGCATGAAACTGGATCTGGCTATGACAAACTTGGATTGTTGGGTAAAGGTTGTTTGGAAAATGGGTCTTTGGTTGGATGGATCTCAGGGTTGTATAACCAAAACTTACGTCAAAAATGCCTTTGAGGTCACTATAAAGGGGATGCGCCACCCTAGAGTCTGCAGGGTCGTTGAGGTGGTGTTGCATTACCTTGGTTGGGGGATTGGTTACAAAAATATTGGAATTGGTTATGAGGGGCTTGGAATTTGAATTTTGGGTTGTTCTACTAAAGGGCCTAGGGTTGGCTGGCTATTGGGGTTTCGTACCCATAGCTTGGGTCAAAGCATCTGCAAGGGTCATACTAAGTTCAGGATTTTAATTATGTTTGTTATAAAAAAGGATATGGGGGGCACAAGAGTGCATGCACAGTTGGGGTGGTGGACTTCGGTGGGTGGCAGGGCCTGCAGGTGATAGAAAGACAAAGCATATTTTTTTATCAATTATAGTTTATTGCTTCCATGATATGTGTACAGTGAGGTAAGCCTTATTGGGTGCGAGAGGTTTCGAGGCTCACCTCCTCACCTACACAAGGAATTGCCATTTTTTTTATTACTAGGCTTTAGGACTGTGTGGCTATGGCTAGAACAACGAAGACTAGGGGTTGAGGCAAGAAACCTTAGTTGGCTAAGCAGGAGAATAAACCCAGCTCCTCAGGGTGGAGATGCGGCAGAAAGCCAGTCGCCAACCTCATCAATGAAGTGGCCTCAGCATACAGGGAGGGCACCAGCGAGGAGATTGGAAGACTGATAAGGAATGGGAAGCTAAGTTGAATTTCTAGGCTAGTGTGACTGAGATAGAGATGGAAAATGGTTGAATCCTCATGCCAGACCCTAGACACACTCGAGGGCGAGTGACACAGTTAAAGCAAACCCTGTATCTATATTGGCTTATGAAAAGTCTCCTAGGTAGGGCCATGGAGAAAATTTAGGTAAGCATGGCGACAGTTATACAAGACTTTCCCAACTACAAATAGGATTTCCAGAAGCTACAATTTCAAATGG
Source organism: Pinus taeda (assembly GCA_000404065.3). Taxonomy (NCBI): domain Eukaryota; kingdom Viridiplantae; phylum Streptophyta; class Pinopsida; order Pinales; family Pinaceae; genus Pinus; species Pinus taeda. The sequence goes on along the minus strand of APFE031127367.1, from coordinate 110,541 downwards.
AAAAACAAGAAGGATTCCTCGGTCGCATTGAGAAACACTTCCCTTGTTTGTTATCAAAGGTAGAGCTGCCTAGTTCCAATGCTAAAGATACGGCTCCGGTCGAATCTTCCTCTGCCGAGCAGGACAAGTAGAATGTTTGCTTTCTATCATTTTTTATTAGTATTTATGTGAATAGCTTTTACTTTTTAGTTTGTAGTGATATATGCTTATAGGCAAATACAATATGGCAGTGGACATGATAATCAAACTTATATAGCTTGGATAGAAAGACTCAGTAATTTTTGTTACTAAATGGCTTATCATGTGGTTAGGTGGCCAACAGACTTGGTTTCTTGATGGGCAAGTTGACACCACCTAACTTTCCTTATGTGGCTGTAACTTGCTTATTGATTAATTAATGAAAAGGAAAGATATACCAAGCTTACAAAAAAAATTATTTATTACTAATTATTTTTTAATAATATTGCTTATAATAAAATTTATTTTAAAAGATTTCTTTCTATAAATATTATAAATAAATATTAAATATTTGTTATAATTAATTTGTTTTGAAATATATTATTTCTTTCTATAAAATAATTTTTATTTTATTAATAATGGTTGTTGAGTCAAACTAGTTTTTATAATCTAGCTTCTAGTTAGCTTTTCTCTTCATCGATTTATTTTGATGCCTTGATCGGACCACACTAGTTGGTTCGAGGTGATTTTCTCCTATGTGATTTTTACCGAATTTTTTTTCTAAAACATAAAAGGATGTTATTATTTTTCAAAGAACAATAATTTATATTCACATTTAGTAAAAGTAAATTAGGAAAAAAAATTAAGAATTCAGAAAAGACTAAGTGTGGACTTAAAAAAGCACCACTATAATTTTATAATCATGTTTAATAAAAGTGAAAGGGAACAAAAGGGGGAAAATGTAATCATCCACATAGGAATTCACAAATGCAAAGAATTCAGCATCAATGTAGAGGAGATAGAGAATGTGGCAACATTTTGAACTCTAGACCATGAAATCAAGGTTTTAAATTCATCTTCTATAACAACCCTCTGTGAAAAGTAGAAATATAATTTACTTTTACTACAATAACTTGGTAAATTGGTCTAGGTGGATATTGGTGACCATCCACCTATTCCACTTGGACCTCCACCATTGTTTCTTTCAATTTTTAAGTTTCTTTAATTGTAGCACAACTTATTATTTTTGGCATCTTTTTAGGTCTTGAACTTCCAGAGCCGTTTTGAGGCCCCAAATGACATTTATTTGGAAAACAGATTAATGTGGGATTTTGAATCATAACTATAGACGAAAGTTGTAGTTCTCAAATAGATATTTCTAACGAGGTATCGTGTGTGTCAAACGAAGATCGTATGCCTAGGTTACAACCCTAGGAAGTTGATGTACTAATTTTCCCAAGCAGGGCCCATAATTTTGGCGCTTCATCTCCTAGGGTTAGGTTTTTGAATTTTTAGGGTTTTCCATTGCTCCTAAATAATAAATAGGCCTTTGAACTTCATTTTAACATAGTTCAGAGGCATGTTGCTGCCACATCTCTTCTCAGAGATAAGCCACCATCGTCGAGCTAGTTTATTTCCATTATGTATGTAAGCATATTTCAATTCTTTGATATTAATGAAATGAAGTGTTATTTCTGCTACAGCTCTTTGTTTATGGTTATATCTGTATTTTGTTGTGTCCTTGTCTAATTTCAGATAAATGGTATCAAGGCAGATTGCTCTTTCTCTATTTTTCTTTGCATGTCCCGAACGAGGTCATGGTATAAGGAGTTAGGGCTCGAGCTGGTTAAACCTTTGCAAGACCATCCTCGCAAACCTTGACAGCCTCCCATGACGGAAGAACAAAAATACGAGGGGGTAGGAGATCCTTTAAAAATATTGCTTGAAGAATGCCTCGAGTGACAGAGGAACGCAATGATGGACAACTTTGCCCAGATCCTTTGGAGGCTACCCACTAGTGATGCATCTCCTTCCAGAATCCACTCTAGATGTGCCATGCCCTTTCAGGTTCAAGTTAATTTTTATATCCCCATATTTTAAGGTCAGAAAGATGAAGATGTCATAGATAAATGGTTAAATATGCTAGAAGGATATTTTTCGGTTTATGATTTTTCCAACCGGGAAAATATTACTTTTGCACTCCTTAAAGTCACCCCCCCACATCAAGGGCTAGTGGGAAACCTACTGTGAGAAGAGGGACAAGAATGCACCCTCACTATCTTTAGTTGCACCCACTTGGAATTCTTTACGGGATTTCATTAAGGAGTAGTATTACCTTATCGAGAGTTATGAGGATAAATATATAAAGTGGACCACATTGTAGTTGGGAAGGGACCAAGTTCAATAGAAGTTTCCGCATCTCATAGAGGAACTCAATGCAATGGGGACCATTCCTTCATAAGGGGGGAGGACTGATCCAGATGGATATTGATGACCACCTACCTATTCCACTTGGACCCCCACCCATTTTTATTTTAGTTTTTCAGTTTCCTTAATTATACCAGAGCTTACTATTTTTGGTAGTTTTTTGAGTCCTAAACTTTTGGAGCCGTTTTGAGGCACTAAATGAAGTTTTTTTGGAAAATGGGAAAATGAGAGTGCTAAAATCCCATTTGTAGTAAAAATTTGTAGTCCTCAGATAGATATTTATAACAAGGTATTGTGCACATCAAACAAATATTGTATGCCAAAGTTACGACCCCGAGAAGTTGATGTACCAATTTACTCAAACAGAACCCACAATTTTGGCACTTCAACTTCTAGGGTTAGCTTTTTGGAGGTTTAGAGTTTTCCATTGTTCCTCAATAATAAATAGGATTTTGAACCTCATTGTAACATAGTTCAAAGGCATGTAGCTACCATATCTCTTCTCAAAGATAAACTACCATCACCGAGCTAGTTTATTTCCATTCTATATGTAAGCATATTTCACCTCTTTAATATTATTGAAACTAATTGTTATTTCTGTTGCAACTTTGTAGTTATGATTATATATGTACTTTTTTGTGTTCTTATATAAGTTCAAATCATAAAATATGGGTAGTGTGTAAGCCTAGTGGAAATTTAAATGTTTAAAGCTTATTATGACCATCCAAAGAATTTACGAGGAAAAGGCATTGGATAAAAAAGTTTTCACTCGCTAAATAGTTAGAAGACAATTATTCCTCTCCCTAGAGATAAATAATATTAGTTGGGATAAGGGAGCCAAGAGAGCGAGAGGAGAGAAGACCCGACGAAACCTTAAAGACTTGGTACTTGGTTGGGGGAGGTCCAAGTGAGGAGGATGAAGGTGTAAGCTTATGAACCTACAACAAGACATTGTTGAAGGAAGGAAGCACACGGGTAGTTAAGGTATTCTTGAGCTAGTTATTTCCATTCTATATGTAAGCATATTTCACCTCCTAATATTAATGAAATTAATTGTTATTTTTGTTGCAACTTTGTGTTTATGGTTATATATGTGCTTTGTTGTGTTCCTATCTAAGTTCGGACCATAAACTGTGGGAAGTGTTGAAGCCTAGTGGAAATTTTGAATGTTTAAATCTTATTATGACCATCCAAATAATTTACGAGGAAAAGACATTGGATAAAAAAGTTTTCACTCGCCAAATAGTTAGAAGACAATTATTCCTCTCCCTAGAGATAAATAATCTTAGTTGAGATAAGGGAGCCAAGAGGGTGAGAAGAGAGAAGACCTGAGGTAACCTTAAAGACTTGGTACTTGGATGGATGAAGTCCAAGTGAGGAGGATGAAAGTGTAAACTTATGAATCTGCAACAAAACATTGTTGAAGGAAGGCAGTACACTGGTAGTTAAAGTATTCTTGAACTAGTTGGGGCTAGTGGAATCCCTAAGATAGACTTGTTGAATTTGTGAGTTTGTGTGCTAGACTTGTGTAGTCTTGATGCCTTGGACAGACCTTGTTAGGTCCTTATCAAGAAATTGCTCTAGAAGTGGAAAAATGCCCTGGGGGAGAATTGGACATAATTTCCATTCTAATTGGTTGGGAGGAGTGGTATTTATCCTATGTAAATTTTCTAGCATCATAATATAAGAGAGATAATGATTTTAATTATGAATTTCAGAACATAGAATACTATTTTTGTTTACTATAATGTGATTTTTCTTCAAGTCTTTGTAATGTCTGCTTACAAATAAATTATTGTAAATTTCACTGACAATCTTTTTAATTAATTGTCATCTAGAATTATGAAAATTAATTCCTAAAAATGTTAAATCTATGTTGTAAGTTTCAGCGTTATTGCTTATAAAGAGAATGGTGTTGTAGATAGAGATAGAATAAGAATATTATTATATGTAGTAATGATGTTATTGGTTAATATGGGACTTGGCAAGTCTCCACACCTATAGGCTAGAGCCACTGATTAGAATGAGACTTTGTTCTTGATATATACCTAAGTCATATAGAAGGGATTTGCAGGACCCAAAGATAGCCAGGGCTCTTTTCCTTTGTAAAACTAGTAATACAACAGTAAACAAATAGTAAGTGAATCAAAAGAAAATTTTAGGTTTCAACCTTACACTGTTAGATAATAAATAGAAAACTAATAATGTGGTAGAGGCTTAATAAAAAGATAAGTTACACAAAGCATGTTCTATAGTTGCACAGGGTTCGTTTATACTAAACTAGTTTAGTTCCTCAACCAACCAATAAGAACTAGTAGCCAAGAATCGACCTGGATTCAATATATATTTATAGTCTAAAGAATGGAATCACCTAATTTAAGCTATTATGAGAATATTATCTTTGATAAAAACAAAATAGTTGACTAATTCAATGGGGTGAGATTGATATGTATTCTTTGAGCTATAAAAGGAAGAAACATGTGGTCACTATGTTCTATTACTATGCCATAACAATTGAAAACTATGGTAATATTAACGTTAGACACCAATATCAACCTAAATGGGGCTCAAGTTAATCTAGATTAAAATATTTCTAATAAGAAAAGGCTATTAGTAAAAGATGAGTTAAGGTAACAAGAAAAGGGAAAACTAAACTCTGTATAAGAACTTTTTATATCCCAACAACCACACTAAATCAAAGATAGTGATATAATAATCTATAAGTAATTTGATGAATGCCTATAGTATGCAATGCATGAATCATAAACCAATAATATAACAAAAATTGATTGTACATCATAAATCCTCTATAAGCTTGAGGAGGAAATAAAAACATAGTTATATTTTATAAAATTTAAAGTACACCTGAAACATCTTAAGAGCATGTTTTCGCACAACTGGGTGAGACCCAAAACTAGATAGTTTCACACATCATTACACACAACAAGTAACAAATGAAATGAAATTTTCCTATATTTAAGAAAATCAACAGTTTTGAATATTATAAATGTATACTATGCTTGGTGAGGGACATGGCTAAATGGTCGGAGCCAATAGAAAATTACATGGTATGCTTGTTACTAATGACATAAATTCAAGCTTTTTCCAAATAGTCATGTGACCACCCTATGTATCAAACAAGAGGAAAATTTTAGGGGAACCTGAGAAAGGTTAATTCCAACTGTAGCATATGAAGACCTTAATTTATTGAAGGTCGTAGGATATCATAATTAGACTAACCTATACAAATGGACAAACTCAATTAGTTAGGACCTCTTACAATTGAGTTCAAAAAAATCTAGAAAAGACAAGTGAAGAAGTGGTGAATCAGGGGTTTACCTGAATTAGTTGTTTCTTCCAAGCGCCTAACCTACAAGTGGAGAAGAAATTGCTAGGTCTAATGAATGCAGTACTAATAATAAAATAAAGAAAGAAAGTAAACTCCAACCAGATGTGGCATGTTACCTACCATTCACCCTAGCATAGGAAAACCCTTTCTTGAAAACCTGTATGAATTGAAACCCTCATTGACAACTATATAGTTCGAGGTATGAATCTTAGGAGGGGATTAATTCTGTTCCAATCTTGGCACCAAACTCACAGGAGATAGAAAACTCCCAGCAACAAGGTGACCTGAGGATGGAAACATCCAAGAGAGTCAGAATTACAAAGAAATATTAATTGCTGGAACTATTAAACACTTATCAACTAACTCCAAAGTCATCCCCTGCATTACCTCGCACCAGAAGGCCATACTATCAAAAGGAATGGCTAGGGTTTGAGTGCAGGAACTACACAATCCTAGGAGGAGAAAAATGTGAGAATGATGAATGGGTGCAGCAGGGGGTGCGAGTAGTTACACCCCATAACTAACCATATCCATACATACCATCTGGTCTCTAACTTGATGGATCAAGGGTTCAAAATAGGTAACTTTACCTTAATGATCATAGGCCACGCGACCTCATCGAATAATCGAGAAACATGAAATAAATACAAACCTTGAATGTGGATGAATGCAACATAAAAAAGTATAGACCTTATATTTCAAGTTAGATCTATGACCTTCACCCACAGTGTAATATTATCTCATGTCAAACCATTCCATTAACTGCAGTTGGAGGACATTGGTGGGCATCGATTTTTAACAAGGATTAAGTTCCCAATTTAATAAAATAATAAATAACCATAACAAGTTAGATCTTATCGGGCATGAATGAAATTTGGAAAAGTTTTACCATATAATCATAACTATATAAACATTATATAACAAGCATAAACTAGTTGTATATATTTTTCCATGAAAGGGTAAATAGCAATAGTTTTTTCTTTTAGTGTTGATGGATGTTACAAGTGGTATTAGCAATGAAGGGTTCAAATTTGTGAATTGATTAAGGGAAAGAAAAGTGAAAATTCCTGACAAGAGTGCATTGAAGTAATTACATTACATGAGTTAAATTACCAAAGTATTAATTGATTTATTGTTGAAGCCACCTTTATATACAAAGACTGACTTATTGAGTGCCTAGGAGAACAAACAATTGTTGAAAGATTTATTTGAGAATAAATGATAATTAAGAAAATCATATTCTGTTACCATGAATCTGGAATGATAAGGAAGTGTATGCACCAACAAATCAGAAGATGAATATTGAATAAACTAAGTAAAATGACATTTCCTACACTGTTGCATGTGAGATCATTATGAGAAGTTTGAAATTATTTGTAGGATGACTGCCTATTTGTGGTTGCAACAATCTTATTTTCAATTTACATAAGTATTATTTCAATACAAATTTATAAGAGTGATATTAATAATAATGATATTTATAAGTATTTTGGTCAAGAAAGGAGACATGTATGTAAAAAGGGATTAAAAGTAATACTGACATCAAAGTAACGTTTAACTGTAATACTAGATATATTTCACTTGTATTGGATGTTGATTGAGAACCTTGTTCAAAGAATGAGTGAAGAAAATCATTGATGATAACATAAAATTTTGAATCCTATCTTTGAGTGGGAAGCAAGTTGTAAATGGATGGAAGGTATTACAACATCATAAAAACAATCAACATGGTGAATGCATTGTATGTTAAAAAAAAATCAAGAACCTTGTAATATATATAGAAAAATGTATGGTATACCTAAGGAAGCCAGTTGAATATACTTAATGATATCTCTTATCCAAGTTGAATGGGGATATATGATGCTTATGATTACAAAATATATGTACAAAGATGACTCACTAGTAGCTAATTGGTGGGAATGGTTGGAATCCTTTCAATTCGTATGGCATATATTTAGAGTGGTGATAATAAAAGATAAAAAAATCTATATGTCAATAGTATACTTTAGGTAGAAATAAGTCTAATGCAATCATACTGGCTAGTAAAAAAATCATGATTAATGGAAATAAAATCCAAACTAATAAAGGAATTAATGAACTTTTGTACTGAAAATATTCTTAAAAAGGGAGCCACCAAAAGAATAGTTACCATAATAGATCAATTGGCACCAACCATCAAAATGGATAATCATAAAAATCAAGTGGTTGAGAGTTGTAGTAGAATTGTTGGATAAGACACCTAATCAAGAACCAACGAAAGGGAGATAAGTTGTGATATATATGATGGAAGAAAAGAATCTCAAAAATAATAAGTAAATAATATAATTGAAAATTTATGTTGAAAGGAGCATGATAATTGTATCTAAGTTATTCCCCGACACTAGATAGACATGGAAGTACATTAGAACAATGTTGATGATATCCAAAAAATATATCTATGTTAGCAAGTGTAAAGTGAGTAAAACTAGAGTCAAAAATATGAAAATTTGCTAAGGAGTGCAATGGCCCTAAAACATGGGAAAGTAATCTAGATAGTTTTTGAAAATTCATGTACCTTGTGTATCTAGAGGACTCAAGAATTCGGTAAGCTACAAACTTGCAAGACTAACTCCAAGAATAATTTTCTAAATGGTTTATTTTATAACTATCTCGTAATTTGCAAGGCTAAGTATGTGTTGCCGCTTCCAGAGGCAACCTCGGATTGCTTACAAAACCAGTGCCTAGTAAGATCTAGATTTTATGTGTCATATATGATCTTAAGGAAACCAGAGACATCATATAAATTTTATACACATATGTAAATACAAATATATAATAAACAACATGGGTTGGTTCCTTCATCCAAGGACATAATCCATGTACTTTTGGTATCCTTTCACATATACAAATCACATGAATATAGGTATAAACTAGTGGAGGTTGAGTAATTCGAGGACCTACAATTTAATCAACTTTGGAAGAGTAATGAAAGAGGAGAATGACATAGACTAACTCATCACATAGTGCTTGAAAGATCAAGAATTCTACACTTGTCTGAGTTAAAGGAGACATAATGGATGAAAGAGGATTGGATGTTATGATTCATGGTATGCACTTTTAAATATATAATCTCAAAGATACATACAAGCATGTGCATTAATCAAATAAATACAAATGAACCTGTAAGAACATATGAAATATTTTTGGCAGCTACAATTACATGAAATCAAAGAGGAAATGTGGACATAATGGAATTTAATAGAGAAGTAACATACTATAGCACCCGAATGTAGGAATCACCACCATTTCATTAATATTCTGAAAGATGTAAATCTTGAATTCATAGAGTCTCAAAAAGAACATGTAGTTTTTCTTTAGAATTTAGAACCTTTTCTAAGTGTTTCTTCCTCCCTTTTATAAGGAGAGGGAGAACATGAAAATTACAAAATATCTCAGGCTAAACTTCCAGCTACCTACATGACTAGATGTCTTGGCATGTTGGATTTGTCGTCTCCAACTACTACAATAGAAAGATAACTTTATTGGAAATAAAACATCATAACAATATCAATCAAAAATAGCAAAACATAATTCATAAGTGAACTGAAATGATGGTCTTGTAAATATCTCCATGCCACTCTTCTTTGTTGGCCTCTAGTCCAAACAGGTTTATGCTAAATCACGGCTCATGCTCTCTCGGTTGGTTCCCTATTTCTTTTGATCTTAACATTTTCATTTCTTCTCTTTCAGGAGGCGGGAGCGATCACTCGTAACGGCCCTAACAGATTCAGAACACAGTTGCCGACTTACCTGTCCTTTTAACTTCCTGTATCATGCTATCAGAGCCATGATATGCCCAAAAATATTGCCTTAATGTTGAATTAGGGGTTCTCGTTATTGGCTCTTTGTGCTAAAAAACATTATAAAAAGGTGATTTCTAGGATCTTTGGCTCCCTTTGTTTTAATCCCTTTCTACATTCCTTCTCATATGACTGGGGGCAGTGACCTGGTGCTTAACCTTATATTAGAGATTGACAATCGAGACTTTTCTAATCCATGCCTCTGGTTGCACCCTCCTAACTATTGCGATTGCGATATGCGATATGTTGGGACCTCTAATCACTGACTTGCGAGATGACATCATCCTTTTCCATGTGTCACCTTGTGAGTGGTGACACGTGTCACCCTATTTTGTCCCCTTATGACCCCTTGAAATTTTGAATCTGCATGCCACGTGTCCTCCGTACTGCCACATCATGATGACATGAGCCACCACGTGGGTTTATCAAGACCAATATTATTCCTCCATGTGGCCTATGGGAGGAGAGAGAAAATGGCCATACTTCTCTAGTTTTGTAAATGATTTCCTTTGTAAATCTATTTTTAGCCCTTTCGACGGTTTAACACTATCAGTGTATTCCTCCCGCAATTCCTTAAGAATGGTTTGTTGAAAACGTTGATTTTTGATTTGGGATATGATGTTTCTATCGTTGATATCTCTTGACTATTGGGACCTCCGATCACCGATAGACTATGGGTCATGGACCTCTAAACACCGATAGACTATGGGTCATGGACCTCTGATCGGTGATTTTCGATATTGGCGATTGCTGATCACAAGGTCGTTGTATCCTCCCACGTTGTTGCTGTTAGGAAACTCTAATTGAGATTTGCGATATGCCATGACCTTCGATCACCAATTTGTGATTTGTGATATTGAAGATTTCTAATTGTTGATTTTACTGCCCTTGCCTATTGCTGCTTCAGAAAAATCTAATTGCGATGAGCAGGGACCTTACCCTTGGTATTTTTCTCTTTGTTTTTTTACTTTCAAAGGGCAGCTTCAATATGCTCTAACTTCTAATCCAGAAGTCCATTTTTGGACTTCCACATACTGTTAGAAAGCTTATTCTGAGAACTATCCAATGGAGAGGAATCGATTTAACTTTGAGATCTTTAGTGGCTTGGAATATGGCTGCAAACTTCACTACTCTTTTTCACTTTGGACAACTGAAAACACATTTGGCAGTGAGTGACAACATTGGCTCCACCTAGGGATAGTGCCTTTCTAGGAAAGTGTTGAGAAGCTGCATATTGTGAACTTCTCTTTTTTGGGCATGGAGTCTTTTTAAAAAGGTGAAATTTTGTGAAAGTGTAACTTTAAATAGAAAACTGGAAATTTCATATGATAATTACAACACACGCTGGTATTTACAAAGCATGTAAGACAATACCTTTTAATTGTGGAAATAGAGTTTGAGGAACTGACCATTTACTGGTAGCTCCAATGATTCACCTTTTAGATTTTCGAGTAGGTACGTATTATTTCCCTTTTATTTTGAGAATTTGAAAGGGTCGAATGAAAGGAAATCAAACTTTTCATTTTTACCTTTTTCTTCCTGTTGGGCATGCCATCGGAGAACAAAATCTCCTGGTTGAAGAGGTCAATCCTTAGCCTTTTTGTCAAACAAGGATTTCACCTTTTGTTGTTAATTTTCCAATTTAACCCCCACCTATTCCCTATTTTCATGGAGCTCAACCATTTGGTTTATCCTTCATGTTAAAGTACTTGTTTCCTCCTCAACTTCTTGTAGTAAATTCACCACTGGAATTTCTAATTAGATTGGGAAGATTGCAGCCTTACCATACACTATCTAGAAAGGTGATTTTCCAGTTGAACGTTTAGGAGTCACTTGGTTAGCCTAGAGTGAAAACTTCAATTGGGTGTCCCAATTCCTCTAATTTTCAGTGATGGTCCTCTTCAACACTCTCACCATAGTTTTATTTGAGGACTCAGCTAATTCGTTTCCTTGAGGATAGTAGGTAGTGGTTTTCCCTAGAATGATATTGAATTTCTGACAAAAGCTATTGAATTTTGTCGATTTGAAGACCTGGTCATTGTTAGTGATGATTTTGATAGGGCAACCAAAATGTGAGAGTATGTTCTCCTCCATAAACTTAATTACCGCTGAGACTATAGCAATTTTGGTTGGGATGGCCTCTACCCACTTGGTGAAATAATCTGTGGTTGATAATATCCATTTATGTTTTCCAATAGAAGGGGTTTATCTCTCCTATGAAGTCTAGTCCCCATTGGATGAAGGGTTCGTCAACATGCATTGGGATCAGGGGAAGAGGAGAAAGTTTTTGTCTCTTAGCAAAGACTTCGCACTTCTGACATGGTCTAATTTGTAAATTCACATTTCCAGATAGTGTAGCCCAGTAGAATCCCACTTTAAGGATTTTGTGAGCAATGCTCTTCTAGCTATAATGACCTCAACAAACTCCCCCATGAAATTCTTCAATCGCTTTATGAGTTTCGCCTTCTACCAAGCATAATAGAAAAACTCTCGTTGGGTCTTTCCAATAGATTTAACCATTGGTTATGATATACTTTTGAGCTTGTAGTCTCAATGTCCTATATTTTGATTTGTCAAGCCCTAGTGGGCACCTAAGAAATAAGAGATAATGGATGACATTCTTATACCAGGATGATCCCTCATATTTAGCATAGATCTTTTTCTCTATTGTTTTAATCCCATTCTATTGAACTTCTATTTTGTCTTCCTCTATTATCAAGCTTATTCCCAAAGCTTGGAAGTTAGATTCTGATTAGATCTTAGCCAACCCATAGCCTTTTATGAGCTTAGTGGGATTTATCTCTAACTCATACTCCTATATCTTTGATATCCACTTACCTATTTTTCCTTCATTGTCTCTTTGCACAAGGATGTCCTTGATTGTTGTTGTTGGGATAAATGTTGTGATTTCTAACTGTAGAACTTACACTGGAAATGCCTTCAAATATTTGACTAAGGCATATGCTTGTTTCTCCAAGATGTTATATTTTAGCTCAGAATACCTCAGGACTTGGCTAATGAAGGAAATGGGCTGCTCATAGCCATCTTTATTCATCTGTAGAAAAATTGCGGCAATAGTATGCAGAGAAGCAAAAGAAAAGATATAGAAAGGTGTTGAGTAGTTAGGGAGGACTAGTATCAGTGCTTCAGAAAAATATTCTTTAATTATAGTAAAACAATCTCAAGAGGTAGAGCTCCATTTCACTTCATTTTCCTTTTAAATCATGTTTGTAATTTCCTTCACTATTTCAGCATAGTTGGGTATGAACCTTCTCAAGAAATTGGTTCTCCCCAAAAATACTTGGACCTATTTCTTATTTCTAGGTAGAGGAATGTGATTGATAGCTTCTACTCACTTAGGATCAATTTTCACTCCTTCGTGTGCTACTATGAGTCCTAGTAGCTTCCCCTCACTTAGGTAAAACTGAGATTTCTTTGGATTCAAAGATAATCCATTCCTCCTGCATTTCTGAAAGGTGAGATTCAAGTGGAGGATGTGCTCTTCATCAGTGTTAGAGAAGACTGTGATATCGTCCAAATATACCACTACAAACTTGTCTTGCTCCCCTACAAAAGTTATATCCATAGTTGTCTTAAACATGGCCCTTGCATTCACAAGGCCGAAAGGCATGTGAGCATACATGAAATTTCCCCAACAGGCGGTGAAATTAGTCTTCTTCTTATCATTAGGGAGGACTACCACTTGGTCGTAACCAGAGAACTCATCCATCATGAACATTTTAATTGATCCCACCACATTTTTTAATATATAATCCATCTTTGGCAGTGGGTAATTGTCTTGCAAATATGCCCTATTAACGTTACGAAAATCTACACATAACCTTATTTCTCCATTCTTTTTTTGGAATGGGACTAGGATGGCCACCCACTCTGAGTGATCTAAAAATGGGGCACTAAAGGCTTCTTTGAGCTTACAAGAACCTCTCCCACTTCCAAAGCTTAAATATTCCCAATATTTATTGATTAACCAATGCGGAATTAATAATGTGCTTGAACATAGGTGTATGCTTACATTTGTTTTAAAACTATTATGTGTTGTAAGTTCACTTGCTTATGCTAGTATAAAATACATATGACAGTAAGCAAAGCAGCAAATAAGCAACAGACACATAGCAGCAATATGCAATAATAAAACAACACACATAACAACGATATTAATTTGGAGTTCACTCAAAACTCTTGGGCTACTTCTCCTTGAGCTCTAGTCAACTTGACTAGGCTCTCTGGGATTATGGCAGCAATTCTTTTACAAGCTCCACACTCAACTCCACTGGTTTACACAAAACACAATGGGCTTAGAACACCATCTCATCCCTGGCCCTGAAGCTCTCAGCTTTTTGGCTCTAGCTCTTACTCTAGCTCTAGCTCTCGGCTCTGGCTTCTTTGAGCTCTCTCTCAGCCTCTACATGCATCAATGATTCACTTGACCTCCAAGTGACCTTTTGCAACCTTCCAATGACATTTAGCAGCTTTGCTGCCAGTCAATTGTGCTCAATGGCTTTTCGCTCTCTCTCAACTAACAAATCTCCTTCAATGACCTCTATCTTTCTACACGTTAGCTACAACAATCTTCAACAACCTTGTCAATTGAGTTCTTTGACTCCTTTGAGGCATTTTTCCAGCTCTGCAGCTTCCCCATTCATTTCTCTGTGTGTAATCATCCCTATGGGGCTCTGCAGCTTCTCTTCTCTCTATCTCTTCGACTAGCCATCTGGCTCTGTGGCTCTATGGCTCTGCCCATTTCCAAATGCATCATTGTCCACAAAATGCCCGCTTGCAGCATGTCACAGTGATCAGGAGTTGTTACAAAGGGATCGGGGCCTTTTTCCAGGAAAAAACCCGAAAATGGACAAAACTTCCAATACAAATATTTTTCAAAAAATACACTATCAGGCATGAAATCCGGACTTCAAATTCCATTAAATCACCCCTATAAACCCTATCAGGTCCACCATTAGTCGCATATCACATTGCACAAGTGGATTGGCCAAAACCCAAAATACACGGGAATACATTGAAAAATCCAAATTCCCGGACTTCAAAAATTATAGAATCAGGTCTATAATCCCATCGGGTCCGACCTTTTATCACTTATCGCTATTGCAATCTCATTAGCCCTATTATCGAGGATTAATGATTGCCAATTGCCGATTAAATCTGTACCATTGATCGGATCCCCGATCGAACGGTCCATATTGCATCACATATCGCTATTGCATCGGCCCTTTGTGTCGGCAATCACCGATCTCTCGAGCACCCCTTAAATCCTGGCTGCTGATCGCTTTTCCAATCTGACGACTGAGATTGTGCGTTGTGGATTGGTATATCGCATGTCGCATTTACTACGACCCAGGGGTCTTTCCATATGGCATGGCCTACGCCAATGCTTATCTGCCAATGCCGATATCAGTGATCGCAATGTTGCATTGGCCTGGGGTCCTTCCCTTATATTATTTGCATATGCCAACACCGATTGCCAATGCCGATCATTGTAATCGCTTCATCACCCTGCCTGGGGTCCCGACATTAGGTGAAGGCCTACTCAAATGTGATAAGTCAGAGGTCACAATCAGAGGTTCCTTTCACCCTTGCCTTAAGTCCTTCGCTCGACCCTTCCGATGCGATTTTCCTTTATAAAGCCTTTTATGCCTTTTTAGGAGAAATGCCTCCTTTTTCAAATGACAAAGGCAATCTTCTTTCTGCAATAACTCCTACATTCTAAGTCCATTTTAGCCCATTAAAATTGCAGTAGATCTAGAATGAAAAGATCTACACAATGGGTCTATTTCCAGGAGCATCCTTGGAATTTCATTTTCCTCTATGAGGAGCACTTAGACTTAGAAGTCTATCCAAAATCCATTTTGGATCATGCCTTCCCACTAAAATAACTTTTGGTCTCCAAAAGATTGATATACTGATTTGAACAGTAAATGAGAGTAACAACACCCTTTTCTTTCAGCCTCCACACACTTGCCTTGCATAGTGCCTCTGAACCCAAGCCTTTGACCACTCTCCTTCCTGGATGTGCTAGTCTTCCTGGGAAGAACTGTCTTCCTCCTTGCCTTCCTGCAGAACTCCTGCTGAGGTGGTCGCAGAAGGTAGTTTGAACTTCTCTTCCTTGATCATTGATCCAAGGTGGCTCAAACAAATGTGAATTACATCTAATTCACAAAATTCTCATTTGTACATGTTTGAAAAGCTGTCAACAACAACTGTTAACAATAACAAAAATATAGACAACAACTGGATGGACTAAATTACTGCTTCAACAAAAGAAACAAATTTCATATCTTGTGAATACCTCCATGTCTTACATCTACATACAAATGATGGAATAGATAAAAAACCCACAAAACATGCCTTTAAAACAATTGACCCTTCAAGTCAAGCATGTAGAGAAAGACCATTAGGACTCTTTTGCAAAAGATGAAATACTTCATCATTATCTCCATCTTGGAGACCACATCAATTTTTCTCAAGTCAATATTACATGCATGCCAAAGCAACCAACCCTCCAAGTTAATTGCACATACATGTTTAAATACAAGGAAATCATCAACATCCCTGTGTTCATGCATATCATTCTCATGCATGCATTTCATCCTTGAACTATCGCTTAAGCACACTATACTTTCAAAGCTGAAATGAAATATAATGTTACAGCAACAAAGTGAGTCTCCTACTCAACTTTTTTTCCATTCACCATCTTGGTAAAACCTTGCAACTTGCATCTCATTAACAAAGAAATGCGAATAGATGCATCAATAGACATGCAATCTTAATTGGATAAGAACTCTAGCCATTTCTTACCAACCCACTTCAAAGGTGCTACCATTGCTTGCACATCAACATCAACATGTGTTTCATCCTAAGACACATCATTCATGGAATCTTCCCTTCCATTTTTGCCATTTTCTCTTTCCACCTTCTTCAAGTTTTGTGGAAGCATTGTTGGATTCAAAGTCCAACATTTTGCAGCAAGATGTCCTTGCTTATGGTAGTAAGTGCACTGCATGTGCATCCTCTTGACAACATGACTTGCTTTGTCCAATGGACCTTTGGCTTCTTGCTTCCTTTCCTTCAAAAGTTTCCTATATGTGGCCATTCTCTTCCAACATCTAGAAACATTATGGTTATCCAAACCATAAAAGGAACATGCAATTATTTTCCAATGCTTACATGGGAATTTATCATGCTGAACATAATCAAAAGGAAAAATGTTTAGAACTAGATTTATACCTTTCTCTTTCACCTTTATTTCCTTCATGAGGAGGTGAATCAAATGAAGAAGTGGCTCCCTTTGGAACACCATCAATCTCTTCAAGGCTGTCAGAGTTTCCATAACTCTCTGGTTCAAGTGCATGCTTATGAACACTTGCATCCTAGAAATAATGTTTCAAGCTATTGCATTCCTCCTGAATACAATCTTCATACTCTTGAGGTAGAAGACCTGCAATGCAACTCCTTCTTGGAGCTGTTTCAATGGCCTTCATGGCAACTTTGGAACTTTCTCCATAAGACTCTCCATAACCAAGACCCAAATACTTAGGCCTTTCCTCAACTATTATTGGCTCAACAATACCTTGTGCATGTTTACCCAAGCCTTTTCCTTCATAGCCCATCTTGGACATTAGCTTAGAACCTATGCCTCTGGCATGTTTTTCAAAAGAACCAATACAAGCATTCTTCAAAAAATTTGAAGACAAACAGGAATTGTTTACCTCTTCTTCAAGCTGATGCTTGACTAAGGCTTCTTTGGCAACAAAGAGCTGTGACTCCAACTCATGCATCCTTCTCATGTTCATATTTGCAGTATGAAGTTGTGTCTCCATTTCCTGCAATTTGTCAGAAAGTGTTAGACCCCTATACTACTAGTGTAACCCCTTATTGTTATTAGTACAACCCACTTATTATATTGATGTACCCATGCAGTGCCCATATTGTTACTATTGTGCCCCAT
>APFE031127367.1:60007-91376 GCA_000404065.3 Pinus taeda | reverse complement strand
CTTTTCATTTGTATCATCCAAGAATTGTTCATTTATGTAATGTAAAGGAGGTTGCCCCCTCGAAGAGGCTGAATTCTAAGGCATTGATCTATCTTTTCTATCTTTTCTTGAGCTGGTTTCCTTACAGAAAGAAACTGCTTCTCTTCTTCCATGGAATTCAACTTCTCTCTAAGTATGTTGCTCTTCCTTCCATCCTCATACATTTCTATCACCTTGTCCATCATGATGAACAAGCCTTGCTTCATATCTCCATCAAAGAGTCTTGTGATGAAGGAGGAATTTGAGGATACACTTGTAGAAGTTGTCATTATGACAATGAACAAAAGAAGTTCAAACAAGATTAATAAAGAGATTATTTAAGCAACCTCTTGCAACAAACCTCTTGTGCTTCAAGGATTTCATTGAGGTCCTTTGGGATAGAAGAATGCCTTCAACCCTTCTTCCTTATTGTCCTTCCTAGACTGAGCTATCAATAGCTTTCCCTTCACCTCTGCAACTCCAACAATAGTTAGTATGCAAATAAGAATACAATCAATCATAAAATCAATCCTTGATTTCCCAAACACCTTTCAGACAAGCAATCTTTGTTGTGTCAATCAAGTATTCTGAGCTGATAGCACTTGCTCTGGTATAACCAGCTTTGATATCACCTTCTTTGAAGGTGGGGTTAACCAATCTTAGGCTCTGATACCACCTGATCTGAAAATGGGGCACTAAAGGCTTCTTTGAGCTTACAAGAACCTCTCCCACTTCCAAGGCTTAAATATTCCAAGATTTATTGATTAACCAATGTATAATTAATAACGTGCTTGAACATAGGTGTGTGATTATATTTGTTTTAAAATCGTTATGTGTTGTAAGTTCACTTTCTTATGCTGGTATAAAATACATATGGCAGTAAGCAAAGCAGCAAATAAGCAACACATGCATAGCAGCAAGATGCAGCAATAAAACAACACACATAACAACAATATTAATTTGGAGTTCACCCAAAACTCTTGGGCTACGTCTCCTTGAGCTCTAGTCAACTCGACTAGGCTCTCTGGGATTAAGGCAATAGTTCTTTTACAAGCTCCATGCTCAACTTCACTGGTTTACACAGAACGCAATGGGCTTAGAACACCATCTCATCCATGGCTCTGAAGCTCTCAGCTTTCTGGCTCTATCTCTTGCTCTAGATCTGGCCCTGGCTCTTGGCTCTAGCTTCTCTAAGCTCTCTCTCAGCCTTTGTGTGCATCAATGATTCACTCAACCTCCAAGTGACCTTTTACAACCTTCTAGCAACCTTTAGCAGCTTTGCTTCCAATCAATTGTGCTCTCTAGCTTTTCACTCTCTCTAAACTAACAACTCTCCTTCAACAACCTCCAGATCTCTACATGTTAGCTACAACAATCTTCAACGACCTCGTCAATTGAGCTCTCTAACTCCATTAAGGCATTTTTCCATCTCAGTGGCTTCCCCAGTCGTTTCTCTTCGTACAATCATCCCTCTGTGGCTCTGTAGCTTCTCTGCTCTCTGTCTCTTCGACTGGCCATCTAGCTCTGTGGCTTTGTGGCTCTGCGCATTTCCAAACGCATCATTATCTACAAAATACCTGCTTGTAGTGTGGCACAATGATCAGGAGTTGTTACAAAGGTATCAAGGCCTTTTTCCAAGGAAAAACCCGAAAATGGACAAAAATTCCAATACACAGAAATTTTCTGAAAAATACGCTATCAGCCATGAAATCCGAACTTCAAATTCAATTAAATCACCCCTATAAACCCTATCGGGCCTGCCATTAGTCGCATATCGCATCACATAGGTGGATTGGCCAAAACCCCAAACACATTGGAATACATTGAAAAATCTGAATTGTCGGACATAAAAAATTATGGAATCGAGTCTATAATCCCATCGAGTCTGGCCTTTTATTGCTTATCGTTATTGCAATCGCATTGGCCCTATTATCAGGGATCATTGATTTCCGATTAAATCTAGACCATTGATCTGAACCCTGATTGGACAATCCATATTGCATTGCATATCGCTATCACATCATCCCTTTGTGTCAAGGATCACCAATCTCCGGACCGCTAATTAAATCCTGGCTACTGATCTCTTTTCCGATCCTGACGACTGAGATCGTGCATTGTGGATTGGTATATAACATATCACATTTACTACAGCCCGGGGGTCCTTCCATATGGCATGGCCTACACCGACGCTGATTCGTCGACGCCAATATCGGTGATTGAAATGTCGCATTGGCCTAAGGTCCTTCCCTATATTATTTACATATGCTGACATCGATTGTCGATGTTGATCGTCATAATTGCTTCATCGGCCTGCTTGGGGACCTGACATCGGGCGAAGGCCTACTCCTATGCAATAAGTCGGAGGTCACAATCGGAGGTTCCTTCCACCCTTACCTTAAGTCCTCCGCTCAACCCTTCCGATGCGATTTTCCTTTATAAAGCCTTTTATGCCATTTTTAGGAGAAATGGCTACTTTTTCAAAGGACAAAGGCAATCCTCTTTCTGCGATAACTTCTATATCTGAAGTCCATTTTATCCCATTAAAATTGTAGTATATCCAAAATGAAAAGATCTATGCAATGGAACTATTTCCAGGAGCATCCTTGGACTTTCATTTTCCTCTATGAGGAGCACTTAGACTTAGAAGTCTATCCAAAATCCATTTTCGATCACTGAGTACCTTAAAGGAACTATGATTTTATCCTGTAGAAGTTTCCTTACTTATTTTTCAATAGAGGGGAGTAAGAGTGGATTAATCTGCCTCAACTTCTGCCTACATGGTTTTATTCCATTATTTAAAGGTACCTTATGATGTATGATGTTAGTATCAAATGATTTTAAATCCTCATAAGGCCAAGCAAAAATAACCTTATAGATTTTGAAGATATTTAAATACCTTGTTTGTATTGTGAGGGGATTCCCTTTGATAGCTTGACCATCTGGGGTTCATCTTTTGAGACAATATTGTAATCTTCTACTTGCTCATCCATCTCCAGAGCCATTGTTTTAGAGGCTACATCATTTTGGTTAAATAATATTTCCAGTGGAACTAGCCCATGAGGAATAGTATTCCCTTCTAGTTGTAGAATTTTTTGTCCATCCACTGTGTTTTCCCATGAAATTGGTTCTTGATCTACCTCTTTTTCGTCTTCTTGATCAATAGTTGAGTTAGTGAACTCCCCAACTACTTCTATAAATCATTTGATCTACTCATCGTACTCGAATACCTGCTAGTTCTTGATGTTATTAGGTATAGAGGGTATATGTCTGACCTCCACCTTGTACCTGAGAAGCAGATTTTGAGGAGATTTCAAATTGCATGCTTCTATAGCAAGGGAATTAGCCATTATTTTTTCTTCTATGGGTAGAAATTGAATATTAAATTCCAGGAAGAAGTTATCAACTAAATCCCATACTTCATTCGAGTAAGTCCTCAATCTACGGTGTTTAGCTTGGCACTGATTTAGGATATGCCTTACAATCAACTTGGAGTCTCCATGCATAGTTAAGAATTCAATATTCATATTCCTTGTTGTTTGTATCCCAAGGATAAATGCTTCATACTCTACCACATTGTTGGTTGACTCAAACTGCAGCTTGAATTAGAGGGGTATCAAGTTGCCCTCAGGACTTATCAACAATACTCCTACTCTATTTCCCTCTTTTGAATTCACTCCATCAAAGTATAATTTTCATATTTTTTTTTTATCAGTGTGATGGTCATCTAACTACATCGTTAGATGTACTTGTGTTTCTTCTAAGATGGTCTCATATTCTTTTAGGAAGATGTAGGAGAGGTGAATTTATTTTCCATACATAGGATAATTCCTAGAACCTTCAACTGCGGTCACAGTTTTTACAAATCTAGACTCTCTCTACAACCTCCATTCTTCACCTCCAAAAGTGGGAATAGTGGCATAAGTTAAATCTAATTTGATATATCCTCCCACCTTGGAACCCCAAGACCTAGATAGGAGCATGTTGAATTTAGGGGGAATATATGCCACTACTATATCCATCACTATACTCTTCATAGGGATCTGAGCCAAGTTTACCACCAGATCTTTTATTATTCCCAAGCATTTGACCCTCTTAGAGTCAAAGGAGTATAGGTCCTTGTAGGGTCTGGTGATCTGCAAGCCAAGTTTTTCCATCACGACTAAGGGAATGAGGTTATGCGAGGCTCCATAGTCCAACATAGAGTTATGCAATAAGAGGTCATGAATTACCAGGGTCGCATACAAGGGTGGAGTGGAAGAATCAAGTTCTTCAACATGAGGCCCAAAAACAACCATTCATCTTTCTTCTTGAAGGTTTAAACATTCATGGGTCTGTAATGAGGTGGATGGAAGTCTGAATTGGGAGACTTGAGCTTTATAAGTGGGTTTCTTTAGAAGTTAAGTTAGGGGAGCATGGATATTTACCTTCTTGAGTTCCTTTTGAAGATTGAATGCAGACTGGCCCTTTTCTATGCCTCCCAGCTCTACCTCTCTTTCTTTATCATGGGTAGTTTTTATCAAAATGGGTGCCTTCTCTTTTGTATGTTCCTCAGAGCTATTGGATTCCTTATTTTGGATGAGTCAGGGTTCAGCTGCCCTTTACCTTTATTTAACACTGGGGGAATATTTTGGGGACTAGTTTCCTCTTGTTTTTAAGCTTCCCTTGACCTCTTTTTTTAAGATCTAAGATCATATTTTCAATGTAGTTGTGCTTGCATGAAATCTACAAGTTGTTTACAATAATCCCCTATGACCTCCTCATTTACTATTGCTTCTCTATCATGGCACATCTCATGGTGTGCCATGTTTTCCTATTCCTCTTAAGAGAAGGAGGAATACAATTTTCCCTGCATCTCATGTGTATCTGGTGATTGTTCATCGGGTTCATCTTCTAAATATAGATGAGGAGGGATCTAATCGAGTTGATATTTTCTTCCCCTTTGAGGTATCTGCAATGGTGGCCTTTTGTACTTGGTTTATAACCTCGGTTGTTACCTTGAGTATTTTGTTTAGGGAGACTCTTGTTATCAAGCTCAAGCTTCACCACCTTATGTGATAAACTCTGAATGCGCTTATCCATTTCTTCCCACTTCAGATTTGGTACTTATTTACCTTGACTAGAGGAGGATGCTTCTTATTTCCCCCTTTTCTTCTCATGAGGATTATTCTTTCCTCTTGACTTCCCTGCTGAGGTGAAACTTTCTTCCACCTCAAGAGCATCAACTTGGAGTTTATCCAAAGTATGAGATTTATTCTCCCTCAGGGTAAAGCCAAATTTAGACTCAAGGGCTCCCACAAATACTACCTGAGTAGTAGCTTGAGGAGGCTTCATATCAATTGGCGGGTTATTATACTACTTATTGGGTCTTTTTATGAATTTTGAAATATTCTCTTCTGGATTCTTCCTGATAGTATTGAACTCTGTGAAGGCATACTCATGATCTCTCTATTCACCCCGCTTTTGTGTGAAAGGGTTTTCTAGTTCTTCCCAGGTGGTGATGCATGCATTGGGTATGGATTTAAACCATTTTCTAGCTTCTCCATCGAGGGATTTCACAAAGAGTCTCAGGACCACATCCATTTGTTCTACATTTAGATTCTTAGAAAAATCCTAGAAGGTTTCAATGTGTCTTTGTGCAACGTTTTCATCTTCCCAATTGAACCTAGGAAAAATATTTAGGTAGTCCTGAGGCATAACAGTTAGCAATTGAGGTAAATCAAGAGGGGCATATAGAATTGCATTTAGAGTAAAATTGTATTTCTTGTTCATTTTGATGACTGAACATAAGCATGGGAAATCATAAGACACCACAAAAACATGTTTCCTCGTGTGCTTAGTCTTTTATGTGTAGGTAACATGTTTGTGATCCCAAGAGATTATTGGTGCTCTCATGACCTACACGTTCGAGTACGTATGTGCACTCTATTGAGTGATCATGTCCCAGTTGGAGCGAAATGTGACACCCATAGGAGAATTTTTTCTCCTAGATTGTCTCCATTTAGCATTCAACAACCCCTTGTAGCCACCGAATAGCTCAATGTGCCATCATCTACACCACTTGCATAAGCTATTATGTATCCTCGCCCATTTATTATGATTGTATGTTTGAAGGTGGGTCTTCCAATCCCAAAGATATGGATTTCATTATGTAGTTGGATATCTTTTCTTACTTATCATGGACACTTCTCGGAAAGGATTAGTGGGGGGATTTAGCAGAATAAATGGGCTTTGTTTGTATTCTTGTCCCCTTGTCCAACTTGGTGGGTAACCTTGTATCCTAGTCCAGTGGGATCTCTTTTATTGGCTACTACCTTTAGGAGTGGCACTACATGGGAAATCCCAACTTTGGTTGTGGCCCCACTTCCCAACACCACATACATCACTACCCTCTCCTCATTATAACCCCTTTCAACATACTTCCTATATGGGTCCACATTTGTCCATTGGGTCCAGAAGGTGTTAGCCTCCCCTTCCCCTTGTCCACACATTGGGTCGGGCCTGGAACGATGCCTTGGAGGTTGATGTAGCTAAAAAGAAAGTAAAAAGCATAGTTTGGCCCCTCTCAACATGAAATGTACCATAAAATAAAAAATATGGGTAATCATAATACTCATTTACTCGATAGCTATGGTACTATCTAACACCCTCGATACCCTTCACACATTTCTGTGTCAGCTTGCCTGAGGACTGTGTCTCCAATGGTGTTGTCTCATTGCCCTTCCCTCTACGATGTCTCTCGAATGCCCTGCGTCACCTCTTCCATAGTATCTGACTGTTGTTGATGCCCTCCTCTTCCTTCACCCACTGATGACAATCTACAAGGCAGATCCATCCATGGTCCCTCGTGCTATTATCTATGTAAGAACAACGTTGAATCCATTGGTCATCTTTTTTTATTCATCCCCATGACACAGTTTGTATGGAATCAATTATATTAGTCCCATGGCTATATATTTTTGTTTAAGAGACCTATAAATTGTTAATATCCTACTACATTTTTTTTTGTAAATGTTCTTGACTATGAACTGATACTCTATGGACAGATGGCTAAGTCCATGTTGTTTTCAAGCATATGCTTTATGCAACAAATACAACATCTAATTTTCAATATATTTATAATGAAAATTACGATTTTTTCCTTTGGGAAAAACAAATAATATATATATATAATAATATATATTATATTATATATATATATATATATATATATAATATATATATTATATATATATATATATATATATATAATATAGTATTAACTAACTTTAAAAGCCAATCACAAAATCAACCACTAAATACTTTGGTATAAAATATTTAATGTTCATCATATCCTCTTTACATAAAAAACTAAATCTTCCCACCAAAGGTTAAATCCCTGGTATTTATTTATATTTTTCTCATTTAACTATTAAACATTGGCCATTTTAAAATTTCCACGTCAACTTTAACATTTACTTAATTTTTAAAATTGTCGATTTGATAAGTGAGTTAAAAATTTACTAATCAATTCTAAATATGTTTGCAAAAAATAAAAGAAGTCAACAATAGTTGAGAGTCCAAGATAAGCACTTAGCCACATTGAGTCTTTGGACATGTTAGAAAGGTCTCTAGACATAGTAAAAAAATATTTTATTTGTCTCCACTTGCATCATGCAATTCTATATTGTACAAACATGAAATATAAACCTGAATATGAGATTCGCCTTGTCCACACCCATGGGTCATTGGCATTGTATTTAAAACAACAACTTATGGGGTATAGACTATTCAAATTAAAGTTTTTAATTGTCCAAGACTTAGTTTCGTGAAATACTATTTCTTGTTAGATTTTGAGAATTGTTATGTAGTTTCTTTAGTGATGGTATGTTAGTGATAAATCTTAGTTTTTACAAAATCATTCTATTTATTAGTTTTATTAGAAGAGTAATCCATTTTGTGTTTCAATATGAAAATCTCAAATCCATAGTTACAAGGGATATTAGGGGTGGGAGCCCTTCATCCTTCTTTGATCTAAAAATGGGGCACTAAAGGCTTCTTGTCTACTTACAAGAACCTCTCCCACTTCCAAAGCTTAAATATTCCCAAGACCTTATGATCAACCAATTGCGGAATAAAAAAGTGCTTGAAAATAGGTGTATGCTTATGTTGGCCTTTAACTGTTAAGTGCTTTAAGTTCATTTGCTTATGTTGATATTTAAATACGTATGACAATAAATAATGCAGCAAATAAAAAAACACGCATAACAACAATATTAATATGGAGTTCACCCAAAACTCTTGGGCTATGTCTCCTTGAGCTCTACTCAACTCGACTAGGCTCTCCGGGATAATGGCATAAGTTCTTTTACAAGCTCCATGCTCAACTCCATTGGATTACACAAAAACAATGGGATTAGAACACCATCTTATCCCTGGCTCTGAAGCTCCCAGGCTTTCTGGCTCTGGCTCTGGCTCTCGGCTCTGGCTCTCGGCTCTGGCTCTCAGCTCTGGCTCTTGGCTCTGGCTTTGGCTTTTGGCTCTGGCTCTTGGCTCTAGCTCTCGGCTCTGTCTCTCGACTCTAGCTCTTGGCTCTTGCTATGGCTCTTAGCTCTGGCTATTTCTCTTGGCTCTGGCTCTGGCTCTTGGCTCTGGCTCTCGGCTCTAGCTCTGGCTCTTGCTCTTGGATCTTGCTCTAGCTCTCAGCTCTGGCTCTCGGCTCTGGCTCTCAGCTCTGGCTCTGGCTCTTGCTCTTGGCTCTAGCTCTTGGCTCTTGGCTGTGGCTCTTGGCTCTAGCTCTCTGGTTCACTTCACCTCCAAGTGACTCCAAAACTCTCTGCACTCTCTCAACCCTCTTCTACAATTGTGTGCTCTGTGCATTTGTAACATGTCGGTTACAATCCTCCATCATGGAAAACCTAACTGTTCACCACAAGAATCTGTTTAAAATGGAAAGGAATCATCAACATGGGGAAACCCAATCATTTTGCCTTCCTCTAGCTGTGACATCCAAATAACGGAAGTACACAGGAAAACGCCTCATGGAGCATTTAATCAAACTTCAAATATTATTGAATCACCTCTATAAACCCATTGGGTCCAGCCCTTATCAGTATATCGCTATCGCAAGTCGCATGGTGCATGTAATAACCCTTTTTATCAGGGATCTGCTGATCGTCCGATCTCTGATCACCCCGTCGAATCCTGACCATTGATCTGCGCACCCAATCCAATGGTCCACACGTAATCGCACATCGGTCCATTGCTCTATCGCATGTCGCAATGGCCCGGGGATATTCCCTTTGGTTATGTCGATCGTCGATCCATCGATCGTCGATATCGCACCTCACGTATCGCATCGGCGGGGTCTATGCCTCTGCTCCTCCGATCGTCGATCGCCTCGATCGCTGATTCAGTTGCATATAGCTCTGCCTAGGGTCCCGATATCAGGTGCAGCCTACCTCCGACCTGATATATCAGAGATCACTGATCGGGGGTCCTTCTGCCCTTGCATTAAGTCCTTCCCTTGGCTTTTTCCCAATGTGATTTCTTCAATGAGCCTTTTAGGCCATTTTCATAAGAATTTGCCTCCTTTTCAAAGGATAATGGCAATCCTCTTTCTACGATAACTTCTTCATACGAATTCCATTTCAGACCATTCAAATTGCATTAGATTCATATTGAAAAGATCTATGCAATGAGACTATTTTCAGAAGCATCCTTGGACTTTAATTTTCCTCTCTGAGGAACACTTTAGACTTAGAAGTCTATCCATGGTCCATTTTGGATCATGCCTTCCCACTAAAAGAACTTTTGGTCTCCAAAAGACTGACATACTGATCTGAACAGTAAATGAGAGTACCACACCCTCTTCTTTCAGCCTCCATACACTTACCTTGCATAGTGCCTTTGAACCAAAGCCTTTGACCACTTTCCTTCCTGGATGTGCTAGTCCTCTTGGGAAGAATTGTTTTCCTCCTTGACTTCATGCAGAACTCCTGCTGAAATGGTCATGGAAAGTAGTTTGAACTTCTCTTCCTTGATCATTGATCCAAGGTGGCTCAAACAAATGTGAAGTTACATCTGCTTCACAAAATTTTCATTTGTACTTGTTTGACATAATGTTCAAATACAAGGAAATCATCAACATCCTGTATTCATGCACAACATTCTCATGCATGCATTTCATCCTTCAACTTTCTCTTAAGCACACTGTACTTTCGAAGCTGAAATGAAATATAATGTTGTAGCAATAAAGTGAGTCTCTTACTCAACTTTTTCCATTCACCTTCTTGGTAAAATCCTGCAACTTGCATTCCATTAACAAAGAAATTCAAAAAGAGTCAAGGGATCTCTACTTGAATTTTTCATGAGGCACAATACTTGCTAAGGTTTTGCAAATGGGGTAGCAAGCTAAGTGGGCTTGATTGTGGGGAAAAACTCCACAGTTAAGCGCGCTTGAGCCAGAGGAGTTCTGGGATGGGTGACCTCCTGGGAAGTCCTGGTTACCGGGTGCAAGCCCCGGAAGTGATGATTGATGCTATGTGATTCGTTCTCCACATTTCACTAGTTTCAATCCCACTTCTTCACCCCTGTGAGCATCACCCGATGCAATGAGTGCTAAGTGAACTATTCAAAAATCATGAGAAATTAGTCAGTTACGACTACCTCTCATGGAAATGGTCATACGTTTGAATGACTTACTTAACGCAGTTGAATCCCAAAATGATATCTAAAAGAAATTCAAATAGAAGCATCAAATCAAAAGAGATGCAATCTTTAGTTGGATAAGAACTCTAACCATTTCTTACCAATCCATTTCAAAGGTCCTTCCTTTGTCTGCACATCAGCATCAACATGTGAATCATCCTGAAACACATCATCTATGGAATCTTCCTTTCCATTTCTGCCATTTTCTCTTTCCACCTTCTTCAAGTTTCGTGGAAGCATGATTGGATTCAGGGTCCAACATTTTGCAGCAATATGTCCTTGCTTATGGCATTAAGTGCAACACATGTGCATCTTCTCGACAACATGATTTGCCTTGTCCAATGGACCTTTGGCTTCTTGCTTCCTTTCTTTCAAAAGTTTCCTGTATGTGGCCATTCTCTTCCAACATCTAGAAACATTATGGTTATCCAAACCACAAAAGGAACATGCAATTCTTTTCCCATACTTATATGGAAATTTACCATGCTGAACAGAATCAAAAGGAATATGGTTAGAACTAGATTTATACCGTTCTCTTTCACCATTATTGCCTTCAGGAGGAGGTGAATTGAATGAAGAAGTAGCTCCCTTTGGAACACAATCAACCTCTTCAATGGTTTCAGAGTTTCCACAACTCTGTGGTTCAAGTGCATGCTTATGAACACCTGCATCCTACAAATGATGTTTCAAGCTATTACATTCTCCACAAATACAATCTTCACACTTTTGAGGTAGAAGACATGAAATGAAACTCCTTCTTGGAACCGTTTCAATGGCCTTCATGGCAGCTTTGGAACTTTCTCCATAAGACTGTACATAGCCAAGACCCAAATACTTAGGCCTTTCCTCAACGATTATTGGCTCAACAATACCCTGTGCATGTTTTCCCAAGCCGTTTCCTTCATATCCCATCTTGGACATTAACTTGGAACCTATGCCTCTAGTATGTTTTTCAAAAGAACCAATATAAGCATTCTTAGAAGAATTTGAAGACAAACAGGAATCGTTTACCTCTTCTTCAAGCTGATACTTGACTAAGGCTTCTTTGGCAACAAAGAGCTATGTCTCCAACTCATGCATCCTTTTCAAGTTCATATTTGCAATATGAAGTTGCCTCTCCATTTCTTGCAATTTGTCACAAAGCAACTGCTTCTCTTCCTCCACAGAATTCAACTGCTCTCTAAGTATGTTGCTATTCCTTCCATCCTCATACATTTCTCTCACCATATCCATCATGGTGAACAAGTCTTGCTTCATGTCTTCACCAAAGACTCTTGTGAAGAAGGAAGAATTTGAGGACTCACTTGTAGAAGTTGTCATTATGCTAATGAACAAAAGAACTTCAAACAAGATTAATAAAGAGCTTATTCAACAACCTTTTGCAACAAACCTCTTGTGCTTCAAGGGTTGCCTTGAGGTCCTTTGGGATAAGAAGAATGCCTTCAACCCTTCTTCCTTCTTGTCCTCTCCTGGACATAGCTAACAACAACTTTCCATGAACCTTTGCAAACTCAAACAATAGTCAGTCTACAAACAAGCATACAATCAACCTCTGACTGTTTAAACACCTTTCAGACAAGAAATCTTTGCTCTGTCAATCAAGCATTTTGATCTGATATCACCTTCTTTGAAGGTGGGGTTAATCAAACTTAAGCTCTGATACCACCTGATTTGAAAATGGGGCACTAAAGGCTTCTTGTCTACTTACAAGAACCTCTCCCACTTCCAAAGCTTAAATATTCCCAAGACCTTATGATCAACCAATTGCGGAATAAAAAAGTGCTTGAAAATAGGTGTACACTTATGTTGGCCTTTAACTGTTAAGTGCTTTAAGTTCATTTGCTTATGCTGATATTTAAATACATATGATAGTAAATAATGCAACAAATAAAAAAAACACACATAACAACAATATTAATATGGATTTCACCCAAAACTCTTGGGCTACGTCTTCTTGAGCTCTAGTCAACTCAACTAGGCTCTCTGGGATTATGGCATAAGTTTTTTTACAAGATCCACGCTCAAATCCATTAGATTACACAGAAACAATGGGCTTAGAACACCATCTTATCCCTGGCTCTGAAGCTCTCAGGTTTTCTGGCTCTGGCTCTCAGCTCTGGTTCTCGGCTCTGGCTCTTGGCTCTTACTCTAGCTCTTGGCTCTAGCTCTTGCTTTTGGCTCTTGCTCTAGCTCTGGTTCTGGCTCTTGCTCTTGCTCTTAGCTCTTTCTCTGGCTCTCGGCTCTGGCTCTTGGCTCTGGATCTCAGCTCTGGCTTTGGCTCTTGGCTCTTGGCTCTGGCTCTCTAGTTCACTCGACCTCCAAGTGACTCCAAAACTCTCTGCACTCTCTTAGCCCTCTTCTACAATTGTGCGCTCTGTGCATTTGTAACACGTCAGTTACAGTCCTCCATCAGGGAAAACCTGACTATTCACCACAAGAATCCATTTACAATGGAAAGGAATCATCAGCGTGGGGAAACCTGATCGCTTTGCCTTCCTCTAGCTGTGACAGCCAAATAACGGAAATACACAAGAAAATGCCTCATGGAGTGTTTAATCAGGACTTCAACTATTATTGAATCGCCTCTATAAACCCATCGGGTCTAGCCCTTATCGGTATATCGCTATTGCAAGTCGCATGGTGCATGTAACAACCCTTTGTGTCAGGGATCCGCCAATCATCCGATATTCGATCACCCCGATCAAATCTTGACCGTTGATCTGCACACCCGATCCAACGGTCCATGCGCAATTGCACATCAGCCCATTGCTTTATCGCATGTCGCATTGGCCCAGGGATATTCCCTTTGGTTATGTCGATCACCGATCCACCGATCGTCGATATCGCACCTCACGTATCGCATCGGCGGGGCCTGTGCCTATTCTCCTCCGATCGTCGATCGCCCCGATCGCCGATTCAATCGCATATCGCTTTGCCTGGGGTCTCGATATCAAGTGCAGCCTACCTCCGACCCGATAAATTAGAGATCGCTGATCGGGGGTCCTTTCGCCCTTGCGTTAAGTCCTTCCCATGGATTTTTCCCGATGCGATTTCTTCAATGAGCATTTTATGCCATTTTCATAAGAATTTTCCTCCTTTTCAAAGGACAATGGCAATCCTTTTTCTACGATAACTTCTTCATCCGAAGTCCATTTTAGACCATTCAAATTGCATTAGATTCATATTGAAAAGATCTATGCAATGGGACTATTTTTATAAGCATCCTTGGACTTTCATTTTCCTCTATGAGGAACACTTTAGACTTAGAAGTCTATCCAAGATCCATTTTGGATCATTCTTACTTGTCAAATGATTATGAATTTCTTCAAAATGCATGTTGTGTATATATCTATTCCTTGAAATTTTAGTATCTTCTCACATTCGTATTTAAAAATGGGTTCAAATTTGTTGTATTATTTATAAGGTCTTACTGTAGTCTAACTCATCACAAAAATTTGTCATTTCCACTTCAAAACATATTAGAGTTAAGTGGTTTGACCAAGTTAACAAATTTTCTAGAATAGTTTAACATAATTTATAAAATATGTAAAATTATATAAATAGTGATTGTATATAATTGTACCAAATCATGATTAATTGACAATAAAAATGAATATGATTAAATATGTTTGATCTTTTATAAATAATGTAAAACATGTACATTTATGATTTTATGGTTAAATTAGACATTATAATTTGATAAAAATAAAAAAATACACCAAATAAATCATAAAATAAACCACAAAAAATATATTAATAAAAATGATTTTTATATTAACAATTAAAAAAAACATATATAACACATGATATAAAAATAAATATCAATCATCTACAATTAGTATTTTTAAAAGAAAAACATCAAAGAACATTCTAATTCACACATAAAAAAATCAATCAAATTTACAAGCTACATCATACCATACACATGTTGGATGTTCACACCACAAGCTTCCCAATATTCACATGTAGTTGAAACTTATATATCTTTATGTAAACACATTCGTAAACCTAGAATATCTAGTTGGATACAAATCCTCGAGAACTTTCATAAACCTAAAATATTTGAATACAAATCCTCAACTTCAGATCAATTTTTTTTTGTATAAAAAGAAATACACCTCTTCGCAATGGTAGAAATTCTACATTTCCATTGTAAAATTTGTATTCATAAACTTATCTGTGGACTTGGTAAGATAAAAATAAATTGTGAAAATTGGTCAAATAGTCTAAGGAGCACAACTGCGAGGCTTCATAGATTAATTACAACTATTCTTCTTCACTTGGTGTGTAGAAGCTTTGTTGATGTCCATCCAGTTTTTCATCTTCATTCTTTTTTCATCAAAACTCTGCATCTTGTTGTGTTCAATCCAACTCTTAGAAGGTTGTCGTTGCTCCAAAGGTAATTTTCATTCTTTTTTCATCAAAATTCTGCATCTTGTTGTGTTCAATCCAACTCTTAGAAGGTTGTCGTTGCTCCAAAGGTAATTTTAACCAATAGATTGAATCACAACCTTCTTTGGTTTTAGAAATTTTTCTTTCTATAATATAATCATTCTTACAAAATATTCTTGCAAGGCAGGTGATCTTCCCGGATCTTATTCCTTTCTTTACTAAGAACATATTCATAGTACAGCTCTTAGTCTTCATCCATTAACCTAAGTTTCATTGACATGTTCAAACATAAAACATCATCCATGGTTTGAAAATGATGATATTAACATGAGAGTGATTGGAACCTTATAGAGGATGGACCTAATATTTACTTGCAAAAGAGGGCGGTCGAGAATCCTGAAATTAGAAATACATAATCTCAATATCATAATTAATATCAATCTATTAATTATTAACATATTTATGTTCATGATCGGTACGTGCCCACAAAGCCAATGGATCCAAAGATACCAAACTTCAATTTTTTTTCCCTGGAGAATCTCCATATAATAATAAACATGTGAATATTTTCAAGTTATTATAGTCATGGGGGCATATTTTCTTTACCTAAAATAGTTGAAGTTTAATCTTTGGTAAATGATTTTTTTTAAGAACACTACCTAAAATAGTTTAGGTTTAATCTCTAGCCAGTGAAAAAATAGTGAAAAAATTCAAGAACTTTATCAAAGGAAGGTGTTTAATTTTCAAAAACATATCTTTATAGTAAAAGAAATTACATGTAATTAGTTTAACTAAAATTAACAAAATAAAGAGATTCAAGATAGTTTAAATAAAATAAAATAAATAAACCAATTCAAAATAACAATCAATTCCAATTGTAACTATCCTTATTATTTGAAAACTAGGTTTTAATACAAGAAGTGATGATAAATTTTGTTACTTCCATAAAAAGACAGATATAAATAATTGAGCTAATGTTTGGAATTGGTTTCCAGTATAATGAAATGAAAAATAATATAAATAAATTCAAACAAACAAAATTAACATAACTTTGACCAGTCAAATTGATTTAAAATACTAACAAAAATTGCAAATGAAAAAGACATAAAACAAAGTAATATGAATGCAAATTGTATAACTGAATTCATGAAATTTAAGAAAGGGGTCTTACTTCTTTTCATAAATATGATATAAATACAAATTGGGACAGAATTCATGAGTTTGTTCCTCATGAGTACCTCAACTAATTTTACCCCTAACGGATTTTAATAAAAATTTTGTTTAATGATATAATTAGGATTTGGACCTCAACTAATTTTACCCACAACGGATTTTAATAAACGAAAAGAAAAACCCTAATCTCTATATTTATTAATCTCGAGATTCCAAGACTATTTTGGAAAACAAAACTTGCGGACGAAGAAAAAAATACTTTCAATAGATGCGCGATATATCCGAGAAAGAAGAGGCTTCGCAGCCATAAAGCATGCAGTGGAGAGTTTGCAAATAAACTCTAGAGAGAGAAGCTTTTTAAATGGCTGTAAAGAAAATTTTGCAAAGCTAAGGTCAAATTGAAAAGGCGTATTTAAATAAAATTCTTAATTTCAAAGTGAAAGGGTGTGCTTCCATATTAATTTGGTGAAAGGAGAGAGGTCTTAAAATGAATACAAACCTTAAAAGATGGATTTAAATGAAATTTTATAATATCAAAGCGAAAAAAAGGTGTAAATTCGAATAAATTTGGTGAAAGGAACTTTTTTACTACCTTCAAAAGAATGCACAACTTAAAATAACATAATATAAATATTTACCTAAGTCTTTAGCTAATAAGATTGGTGTGTCTAGATGCACTCTCAACTCAATATAGATTGTAATTTTATGTTTTGTTATGTAAATATTTTGATTTGGTCAAATTATATAAAAAGTAAAATTAAAAACAAAATAATTAACGAACGCTAAGTTATTGTCTGCAATTTTCCTGTACTTCCTACACTCCTAGTCTCTAGGAAACGTTTTGTTCCTTGCAAATATGCTTAGTTTATGTTGGCTTGTTGGGGCTTGACCCAGGTTCGGAGTTAATTAGCCAAGCCAATCCCGGTACTACTGGGCCTTTCAGCAACAGTTTGCGGAGCGCAAACTGAGGTCTCAACCAAAGTAGTACGGAAAGGTGCTAGAACCAAGTTTCCACACCCTTGAGATGTCTGATGAATTCGACTAGTCCACTGTTTTCTCCTGCACGTAGGTTGCTTCGCGCACTTTCCCGTTCCTTGTGGCCTAATACACTGTCTTTGGGCAGCCCTATCCAGGGGCTGTGCACCACGCTCTGCGCTATTACCCAAGATTTTGCTTATATTCCACTATTAGTTAATTATCTTTGCCTACTTGAATGCCTTAGGTAATAATTATTTACACAAAACATTCATATAGGACTGCACAGTAAATAAATACTATACTTGTAGTTTATATTTAACCATGTATTAAACTCAGAAAAGATACACATAAATGTAGTCAAACTTCTCTTTATTGATTTCCCTAATGATTACAGACTCAATCTGCCCTGCACACTAAGCTGCAAAGGTCTGGGCATTTAGCTGCAGACTACTAGGCCGCTGTGCATATAGCTGTAGAGCCTTCTCCTACTCTACGACCCACAAACACACTTTACACTTTGACTCAATCACTTAGACTCCTTCTCATCTCATCTCTCTGCATTCATCAGTTATTTTCTACACTTAGAGCTTCGCTCTATTTATACAATCCCATGGTCGGCGGACCATGGATAGGTCTATCTAGCCGACATTACATTACAAAACTAGGGTGGACAACCATGTGACTCTATTATGACTTCGCTCTCTGTGCCCGCAATTCGTGGAGCTTTGTTATAGCTCCAAATCTCACTATTATGGTTTGTGATGCTACTCTCATGACTTAGGGCAACCCCTCCTTCCAGACCTGGTCCCAAATTTAAAAAACAGTCTTTTATTCCTTGTACGCGACATTTCCCTGAGTTAAACGCGTGTATACGCGGGTCTGCATATACCCAGCTCGCGTATATGTATTAAAACACTTAAAAAAATATAAAACTCCTTATTTTCGGGCATAAATCGCAGGTTTTACCTGTTGATCACCTGTTAGTGCCTGTGGCCCAACTGTTTCCAACCAACTTCTAACTAAAAAACTACTTTGGGAGTGGTATAAAAAGACATCAAAGGGAAGGCCTAGAGGAGGAGAGAAGGGAGAGAAAGGTTATTATACTGAGATTTTTCCCCTGACCAGGTCTGAAGACCCTTGTGCTTTCTGCACTTCCCCCATTTGTACAGGAAACCCTTGTTTCCTTGTGTTTTGATGTTCATCCACTAGTTATGGCATCATGGAATGAGTCTTGGAAGGAGATATGCTAAAGGCTTGAGGCTGGATGGATCCGCAAGGAAGCTTTTCTTGGAGCCTGAGAAAGGTTACTCAGATGATATTACTCCTTTTGTACATTCTATTTGTCTATAATAAAGAAACACGTCTTGGTTCCTGACATACTTCTTCTTTATGTTTTTGATGTTCATGTTTGAATTTCATATGTGAATGGTTGTTTAAAGTTCATAACTAACTTCCTTCTTTTATAACATAAAGATGATTTCTTTATAAGTCTTTCTCCATATACTGCTGCATTCTTTGGAATTGTTTGTTTTATAGGACAAAGGAGCGAAAGGGACTTGAAGAAGGGTTTGGACCCTTGAGGAACTTCTCGAACGTAGGACCTGAGGTACGCCCTTCTTACTTTAGAATTTGCTTATTATAGCATAATGGCTGTGTGTTCTCTGTTTAGACAACTTTCAGTCTGCTATGGTTTCCACCCAAAAGCCCTAGGGGAGCAAATTCCTCAACAGAATTGGCGACTCCACTGGGGACAACACTCTTGTTGTTCCTAGTTTGGGTGTTTGTCAAGCCAATCAGGGCTCAGTTGCTTGTTGGTTTGCTGTTACTGTCTGGTCTGTTCTTGAATTCTAAGTGTTGCCAGTTTCTTCAGTTTGTTTTTTATTTTTTCTTGAAATCTTTCATATATGCTATTTTCCTTAGTTACAGAAGTGCACGTACGCTAGTTTCCTGAAGTAAATCTGCGTATACGTAGGTTTCCTCAGGCACAACCGCGTATACACGCAATCTGCACATAAGCACAGTCGTGTATATATTGCAATTTTCAAGATTAATAAATTTTGGTGTCTCTGAAGTTTGTCTGGTGGTTTAATTCGGTTTGAAACAATCATTTTGGTCAGCATCAGTTGTTTGTTTTACAACAAGCGTCTTACTCCGATTTCTCTCTGATTATAAGGAGTATTGGTCTTGTTTTGTTTTTGCAAGCGTCATTGTTTTTTGCTAAAAGAATGCAATATTTCTTGTTGGAATCTTGGCTGCTCTGATTTATCAAAGCAGAAAGATTGTTATCAATCTTTGTATTGAATTTTGCTTTTGGTGACTTTTTGTTTGCTTGACAAAACCACTTTTTGTGACCATCTACTTCTTTGTTTCATGAAAGTTGTCAATTGATGCTTTCTTGAAATTGTCTTTTTGATCTTTTTTGGTCTTTGTTACCAAAGCTTTCATTGTTGCTTTCGATTGTTAAAAAACATCTTTAAACACATTTTTTTTTGTTGAGTTTTCATTCATTGTATGGTGTCAACTTGCAAAAGTGTTTCTTGCTTATTGTTTCAATCGCAAAGTTCTAATTTTTGTTGAGAGCATTTTTTAAAAGACTTTTTTGTTTCTACTTTGAAGAGAACTTTTTGAAAAGTTTTGTTTTGCTTTCTTGAACTTGCTTTTCATTTGGTTTCCTTTTGGTGAATGAAAGTGCTTTATGTTTGTCTTGAGTTTTGTTTTTAGTGTTTAGACGAAATGAATGGTAGCATTTCATATTCCATCTAGACATTGTAGGTGGCAAAAGAAAATTTGATAAGCAAAGCAACTTTCATTTCTTGTATTTAGAGTTGTTTTCAATCTTGCATCCAGCATATAGTTGTTGCATTAGGATAGATTTGCATCTCTTTAGGCATACATAGTTTTGTTAATTTTTTAGTGAAAAGTGTGAATTAACGAAAATAAAAGAAAAGTTTGTTTCATTAGAAGTTTCCGTTTTAACCTTGTAGAAATTACTCTTCATCGAAAAACACTGACAAGTGCACATGCATATAGTTAGATTTTATTAATTTCTTTTGCGTTGAAAAAACACCACTAGTTTCACTTCCATCATCCCCTGACTTAAAGAACAACCCTTTTTAAAATCAAGCGCTAACTAAAATTCACTAGAGCTTTTTCTTTTAAGTTAAATACACCAACAAGTTTTAGGATTTTAGGGCCTTGGATTAGGCGAGTGGAGAGTTAACTCTCCAAGGCCATTTAAATGTCAAACATAGGAGTCTGAATAATGAGAGAAAATTCAATAGCGTTAGGAAGACCAGGAAAGCTCTGGATCTGGGAGCTAAGCACGAGGGTTTGTGAAGACAGGGAAGAGAGATACCCCCTCTCCTACTTGTCCAAACTTACCTCACCACTGTTTCGCCTAGCTTCTGCGACGAGTTGGTATCCATAGTTACTACTCCTAGGGAACTACATAGGTGGCTGTGGAGGGGAATCCCATAGCACCTGAGGTCAACATTGTATCACTCTCGACAGTACTACTGGAGGGCACCCTTGCGAAGCATGGGGGCTTGCACCGGTGCAGGCTGTTGTTAGGAGGTCAGCGTAACTTCGTCTGTTACCTTCGCTGATAGGCTTGGGCCCTCATCATCCCAGACTATCTTCAGAAGGCCCCTTATTTTCCACTTTCTCGTATTTTGGTGTCCGGTCCTAATCACCCGGAGCGGAAATACTTGGAAGTTGTTTGACTGGCTGTATCTTTAGGGACTTTATAGTGGGTGCTCTGTGCTCTTAGTTGGCCTAGCTTTAAATTTTTTGAGTCTTTAGTTAGATATTAAACAAGAAATTCAAAGTGGCTGACCGATCTCCTAGATGGTCTCGAAGACTTCGTGGTCTTTCACCACCGAGTTTAGAGCCTTCTATGCAGAGGTAATAATACTGGTGGGTTTCATCCCACAGAAATTGATGCATCGGGGATTGATCCTCCTCTCAGGGGCGTTAGTATTGAAGCAAGGCCTGGTACTTCCGCGGAACAAGAGAGGAACACTCATGTTCCTTCCCGAGTTTTCTTACAAGCGGAGGATAATACAGAGGTAGGAGAACTTTCAGAGTCGTTAGCGGCTCCGAATTCTCCCCTACCGTCTAGTCATCCACACATATTACAATACGTTGGGACTCCGACGCATAGACCGTCAAGTCCAGGTTACACTACACGTTTACCTTCAATGACCACTACTGGAAGCATGGTTTCTACAAGTGCTACAACTGTACAGACTCCCATATCTGTACAAGGGGGAGGAACTATTTCCATCCCCTCCGTCTCTTTATTCAGATCTTTTGCTAGCACGTCTTTTGTTGGGTCTACCTCCATTTCGTCCATGAGTGGAAATTCCCAAACCAATGCTTTTGGTTCTGGATTCTTCTCATTTGGCGCTCATTCACAGGGCATTCCTTCAGCTCCGTTCGGGGCCGCCACGTCCATGATGAGTGGATTGGCTTCGTTCCAAGGTTTTCCATTCGGAAGTGGTCATATACCACATTCCAACCCAACGATAGGATCCATGCATTTTTCTTCTGTAGGACAAAGCAGCAATCCTCTCCAAGGTTGGAATAACCTTGGGCTTAGTAGTGCCGGAATTAGGAATCCATCTTTTGGCCAATATGGGAATAGGCCGTATACCATGGTTAGTTCATTCCAAAGTATTCCTCCCCTAGCTTCGGCTTGGAATCCATATCAGGGGTTATCAACTCCTTATAATACTTTAGGAGGAAACTTTGTTGGGTATGGTGGATATACGGCCGAAGTTGGTCAAACTCCGAGTTTTGTTGGGTCACAAGGCTTGCCTTTTAGTTCAGCAGGTTCTACTGGTTACTTCGGGTAGCCTGGTGCCTTCCAAAATCCAGGCCAATCTTTTCAGAGCTTTGGGAGCTCTGCCCAGTTAGGGTGGAATCCCCAAGCTCCTACTAGACTTCCGTTTCTGGCAACGTTGAACTTACCAGATCTCACTAAGTTAACTAACGACCCAATCAAGTACAATCCAGCCTAGCCTCCAGTCCCAACTAAACTCCCTTCGGATATTCCAAAATTCAAAGGAAGAGTGGTGAGGACCCGAGCGACCATGTAACCGCGTTCCACTTATGGTGCTCATCGAACTCCCTGATCGATGACTCGGTTAGGTTGAGATTATTTCAACGCACCTTGATTAGTAACGTGACCAAATGGTATATAGAGTTGCCTAGGGGCAGCGTTACATCATTCGCCGACTTAGCCAATATTTTCTTGAACCATTTTCAGTTGCCTGTCCGGTATGATGCCGGAACCGAACTACTGGCCACTTTTCATCAATATAGGGCAACTCACATTTTTGATCATATTCAGGAATGAAGATAGAGAAAGAGGCTTATTAAAGCCGAAATCCCTTTGGAGTACCGTCTCGAGTGGTTTTTGAAGTCTTTGATACCTGAGATCTCCAAGGATGTCTCCATGTCTGGGGTCTATTCTGAGGAGCAAGCTATTTTTAGGGCCCGACAATTAGAATTGGTCTACTCTCAGTCTAGGATCCAACAAAAGTACTTTCCAGATGCTCCTGGGTCTAAGGTTGATGTAGCTAAGCCGAAGCCAGGTCCCCACGCAGATGGTATTATTGGGTCGGTAGACACAAATACGGTGAACTTGTTGAATCAATTGCAACAGTTGTCTTTACAAACTGCTTCTAACAACCAAGTCACATCGTCTAACCCTTCGGCTTCCCAAACTTCTTCGATAAATGCCATCCAATCTGATAACCCCAAAGGAAATCAAAATTCCAATGGGAAAAAGAAAGGACGAGGTAAGAAAAATAACCAGGATGGGAAGCCTGATGCAAATAAATCTGGCAATAATGCTGGTGGAGGAAAAAATGAGTCGAAAAAGAAAGTCAAGTTTCCATGCAAGTTGTGCAGTGGAGACCATTTAACTCATCTTTACCCCAAGATTGGAGATGCTCAGCGCTTGTTAGGGAAGCAAGGGACTTCTAGTTCCCAAGCTGTGTTAACCAACCCTTTTCCCCAAGGTCAACAACTTCTTGCTGGTGCGAGTTCAAACCCTGGAACCTCCACAGGGGGCAACCAGGAAGGGGGAAAATCATCGAATGTTTTCATGATGGGTTCTAATGTCCATTTGGCTACTCAGTCACGTGATTATGGTGAAGTCGAAACTTCCAAGGACAAGGTTGTTCCCGGAGGTACTGACCTTCATATCGAGCGACCCCCTGTTGAGACTATACCACGGATACCAAAAGGTTCCGCTAAACGCATGACTATTAATCCTAATGCTAGGGCCACCCAGAATTACTCCATTGTGGAGGATCTGGCTCAGATTCCGTGTGCCATGTCCGCTTTAGAGGTTCTCCAGTCGTGTCTGGCTCAGAGAAGTGCTTTACTTTCTGCGATTGGAGCAGTTGATCCAACTAGTTCTTTAGTGCTCATTTTCGACATGTTAAATGTCAAAAAGTGACTCCCTCATCACATGGCTTTTCAAATAAAGTCTACATACTACAAAATTAACATTTTTCAAACCGTTATTGATGAAGGGGCTTCCATGTGCATCATGTCAATGTCATGTTGGAAGGCTATTGGATCGCCTTCAGCTGTTCCTTCACCTACTGTCTTGACTGCATTCGATGGCCATTCTCATAAGCCGCATGGGATTATCCCGGCCTTTCCCATATGTGTTGGGGGGGAGGTCGTTAATATTGAAGTAGAAGTCATAGATGCTAACCTAGACTATAATCTCCTCCTAGGAAGGAACTGGGTATACGAAATGGACGTCGTTGTTTCGACTCTGTTTCGTGTCATTTGCTTTCCTCATGAGAGGAAAATTGTAAAAGTTAATCAATTGGATTATTGTCCACTTGATCCTCAAGCAAGCTCTGACTCTACTGTTCCTTTAGTGGATAACCCTCGTCCGCCTACTGAGAATTTAGGAGTAGGGATGTATTCCTCATTGATGGGTACTTTTGAGTTTCCCTCTCCTATTGCTAAAATCAATGCCATTTCATCATCTAAGGAGTTTCCTCGAGATGGGTTCTTTCGAACTCGTTATTTTTCATACCCTTGGACCTTGCCTTCACCTACGACCGCATTAGTTGAAGGACAAGAGAATGGAATGGAATTTTCTATATCTGCAGCTGAGCTTAGATATCGGTCTATCGTCAACTCTACAGATGACCATTCTACTCCTTTTTCTGAAGAGGAGTTAGATGGCGATGTGGCCCCCGCTTGGAGCCTTGATTCTACCTCTGCTTTGGATTGCTTAGATTTAGTTTTACCTTCAGAAGAAGAAATTCTTGAAGCAATGATGGGTATAGATCGACCTTGGGAAGATTTACACCATCGTTCATACTTTCTTCCTCCATTGCAGGAGGTAGAATCTAGATTCTCCGAGCTCTGTTCTAGTGATGTTTGTACGGTGTCAAACCCTTTGGCTCCAGCACATGTTCATGCCGAAGGTAATATGTCAGTGATTTAAAAAACAACACCTATAAACATCTCTAGGGACCCTAACACGATAGAGAATCTCTTCATCGGAATTGAGTGTTCCCCTGAAGAAATTCAAATTTACACCGACCTGTTCAAAGAATTTTGGGATGTATTTGCTTGGTCTTATGAGGAAATTCCTGGCATTGACCCATCTATAGTTTAACATGAGATCAAGACGTACGAAAACGCCAAACCTGTCCGTCAGAGGCTTCGGCCGGTCAACCCTAGGAAAGCGGCAGCTATCAAAGCGGAAGTGGAGAAGCTGCTAAAGGCGGGTTTTATATACCCTGTTCCTCTTACTGATTGGGTTTCTAATCCAGTCCCTGTAGATAAAAAGCAAGGAACATCCGAGTATGCATCGATTTTAGGGACCTAAACAAGGCTTGTCCCAAAGATAATTACCCCACGCCATTCATTGATCAGATTATTGACGAGTGTGCGGGTAATGAAATTTTTTCCTTCATGGATGGATTCTCTGGATATAATCAAATTTCTATCCGTCCTGAAGACCAACAT
Organism: Pinus taeda; assembly: GCA_000404065.3. Classification (NCBI taxonomy): domain Eukaryota; kingdom Viridiplantae; phylum Streptophyta; class Pinopsida; order Pinales; family Pinaceae; genus Pinus; species Pinus taeda. Next base: position 66,119 of record APFE031127367.1, on the reverse strand, counting down.
AAGACAACCTTTATATGTCCCTGTGGTACCTTTTCATATAGAAAGATGCCTTTTGGTCTTAAAAATGCTGGAGCTACCTTTCAGTGGGCCATGTCATATGCTTTCCATGACATCAAGCATCTCATCGAAGCGTACTCAGATGATCTCACTGCTCGTTCTCGAAAGAGAACTAATCACCCTAGTCACCTTCGAATGGTCTTTGAGCGATGTCGTTTTTATAAAATCCGGTTGAATCCCAACAAGTGCGTTTTCGCGGTTACGTCCGGTCGGTTGTTACGGTTCATTGTGTCAAATGAAGGGATTCGGGCTGATCCCTTCAAGGTTGAGGCAATAGTTTGGTTGCCTCCCCCGTCCTCAATTCGTCAACTTCAGAGTCTTCAAGGGAAGGCTAATTTCTTAAGGCAGTTTATAGCAAACTATGCCGAGATCACTAAAGGGTTCATGCGTTTGCTATGGAAAGGAGTTCCATTTGTATGGGACGACTTTGCGCAACGATCGTTCGATGCTTTGAAAAAAGCACTAGTCTCTACCCCGCTTTTGAGTCCACCGGATTATGGCAGAGACTTCCTTTTATATCTCGCTGCAGCAGAATCAACCATTGGTATGGTTCTGGTTCAGGAGGACGATGATCTCACCGAGCATGTGATTTATTATTTGAGTTGAGGCTTAATAGGTCCTGAACTTCGCTATTCTCTGGTTGAGAAGTTGACCTTGGCAGCCGTCCATGCTGTCCAGTGGCTCCGTCATTATATCTTGCTACGCAAAAATTTCGTCTTAGCGGTGGTCAATCCATTTCAATTTTTCCTCAGTAGGCGAGTGATTGGGGGCAAATATAATAGATGGATAGTCATCTTGCAAGAACTCGATCTCAAGTTCTTGTCAGCCAAGTCTAAGAAATCCATGGTTTTCGCTGAGCTAATTTCTGAGCTGCCTTGTGGAGAGGATACGGTTTATGAGGAAATTTTTCCCGACGAACATTTATTCCTCATCTCTTCATTCGACCCTTGGTATGGAGATATCATTGTCTATCTCCAGACTTTGAAGTTTCCCTCTACTTTCTCCAAGGATGAACATCGTAAATTACATCACCTGGCTAAAAATTATGTTATTATTGGTGATACCTTATACCATCGAGGGGTTGATTCAATCCTCTGGCACTGTTTAACCTTGGAGGAAGCAGAGTCCGTGCTTAATGATTGCCACAGTGGAGCTTGTGGTGGTCATTTATCTGGGCTTGCTATAGCCCAGTGCATCTTACGTGCTGGCTATTTTTGGCCTTCACTTTTAAAGACTGTGTGGAAGCGGTTAAACGTTGCCACCCTTGTCAGATCTTTACTCGAAAGATGCGTGCTCATCCAGCTACTCTTTTTCCCGTTGTCACTGTCGGTCCTTTTACTAAGTGGGGTACAACTTGTAATCTGCCTTCAGCAACGAATCACAAGTACATTATTGTGGCTGTAGACTACTTTACAAAGTGGGCTGAAGCCATGCCCACTTATAAAAACGATAGTGACACTGTAGCGTTGTTTCTTTTCAATCAAGTTATCTCAAGATTCGGTGTCCCGAGAGAGATTGTCACTGATCATGGCAGTCACTTCCAGAATCAACTGATGTCTGAATTGGCTCTTAAATTAGGTTTTCGTCAAGAGCATTTGTCTCCTTATTATCCTCAGGCCAATGGACAAGTCGAGGCAGTTAATAAAAGTCTTAAGACGATACTCTAATGGACAATCGACAAAAATCGGTCCAATTGGCACGTTATGTTGTATTCAGCTCTTTGGGCATATCGGACCTCCGTAAAGACTGCTACTGGTTTTACGCCTTTTCAGTTGGTTTACGGGATGGAATCTATCTTTCCGATCGAATATGAAATTCCATCTCTCAAATTAGCTGTAGAGCTCCTTCCAGAGACTTCAAGTCTCGAAGAGCGCCTCCTTCACTTGGAACATCTCGATGAGCAGCGTCGAGATGCCGCCACGATGAATGAGGCTCATAAGAAAAGGGTCAAAATGCAGTATGATAAATTTGTCCATCCTCGAGTCTTTTCTGAAGGCGACCTTGTCTTGGTATATGACCAAGATAAAGACACCTTGGGGGTAGGCAAGTTTAAGCCTATGTGGTACGGTCCTTTAATTATTAAATGAGTCTTAGAAAAAGGGTCGTATGAGTTAATCGATTTTGAGGGAAACAAGCTAGCGGAGCCCCGAAACGGGCTCTACCTAAAGAAGTACTTTGCTTAAGTAGGAGTTAGGCAATGGCTTCTTTGTATATTATGTATATTTGTACATATATCATCAAGAGTTTTGTGATGTCAACACTTTTTGGTTTGCTATTGCAGGTGTTGATAGATGACTTGGTCTATTTTGGGTTCGCCGATGGTGCTAGTCGGCACACTCGAAATCTCGCTTCTGCGGCTTGGGTACTTTATTATCCAACTGGTCAATTGATGGTATCAAGAGGCGTATGCATTGGTCCTGCTTCAAATAATATGGCTGAGTATACTGCCGTTATTAATTTACTATCCGAGGCAATGAGATCGACTCATTGGTAGTTTATCTCAATTCTCAATTGGTAGTGTCTCAATTAAATAACATTTATTGGGTAAGGGATCCATGTTTATATCGCTAGTATTTAAGGGTGAGGTTGTTGCAAAGATCATTTGTTTATATTAATTATTTTCACATTCCAATATCTCATAATTGGTTAGCTAATTCTATTGCTAATCAAGCATTAGACTGGCATATCAATCATTCATCATAATAAAATCAAGCATCAAAAAGTCAAACTGTATATATATATATATCATCATAAAAGCATCTCGAGTGTACATATGTTGTCCAAAAATATACAAAATTGGGACTCAAATGCCCATAATCATGTCCGGCATATCTAATGCCCCGGCTCAGGATGAGCGGCCAGGTAGGTAACTATCGCATTAGCTACACGCCGAAAAGTGCGAACCCAGTCACGTGGCATGCCAACCACATGACGCTGCATATCCTCAAGAAGGTCCTCTATAGCATCCATCAGTACTCGACAGCTCAGTCTCGTCAAGTATCGTTGAACGTTGTGTAGATTCCATTCTGTCTTAGCAGCCGCCTCTTTGGCTCCTCGGTCGCGTCGTCTGTGCCGCGGGAGTCCATCTGGTCACACTGGCCCAATGTATGGATCATGATCATTATATTAGTCATTTGAATATCATAAAAAATAATTTTCAAACTGCATCATTATATTTGAAAATCCAAAAAAATCATAAAATCAAAAAATCCTTACCAATCTCGCCCCATGCTGCGTTTGGCGGTAATGCTAGGTCAGGATCTCCTCAGAAGTCCAGCCCAGCATAGGGGTAGTCGTCTACGACGATGATCTGCTGATCCCACTAGGTGAAGAACTCATCGTTAAAAGCAGTCCTAGGAACCTCCCCACCCCCCAGACGTTTCATCAAATCAGCCCACCGGCCCATGCGTGGATCGCGTGGGGTGCTGATGGAAACTGCTACCCTGGGTCGGAGTGCGGGAATCCTCTCGAAGAAGAAAGTGCACAAGATAGTCCCGTAGCCAAATTTTTTGGTATGTTCCCTCTTAATAGAAGTGAGCTGGCTCTTCATGTTGGCCAGAAGAGGAGTACACCAGTCAAACACAGTAGTGAGACAATCCATTGCCACGCTCATGGTGAGCCGTGATGCCTGATGCAGAGAGGACGATCCATTCACTCGAGCTATGGTGAACAGGATGATCCTTAGCGATAAAATCGCCACCTGTGCAATAGAGATCTGGCTCCCAACTTTCTTGGGATGTCCTAGGCAGTATATCTGTACATAGTCCTCTATAGTGAGACTGCTCCGTGTCCTGCCCCAAGACTGTACTACCTCTCCCCTTCGGGAAAGGCCCGTGATAAAATAAATATCCTCCACTTCTACTCTGAGTGGCATTTGATCAATCATGAAGGCTTCCTCCTCGACATCCCAATAGTCAATGAGCATCTCAAGCAGTCATACATTGGCTTTCATGTTCGACAGTTTGAAGAATTTGAGCAAGCCGCATCCCTGTAAAGCATCCAAGGCTTTAGGATCATTCATAACTTCATTATCCACCGATGCATGTTCTCTTTCACGCCATGTGATCGGCATCCCGAGAAGAAATTGAGTTTCAACCGTTAGTTTTTTATTAAAATTGGTTCACGGCGTATACGCGGGTTGTTGTATACACAGTCGCATATAGGGCCCGCGTGTACGCGGGTTTAATATTATCAACCCACGTATACGCCGCGATGAAATTTTGAACAATAGTTCAACGGTGAAACATCAATGAAAAATCTTAAAACTAGTCACAATGAATTGCAAGCTAAGTGTAAGAGTTACCTGGAAGATTTTGAAGAATTTGAACGGTCAAATTTGGCACACCAGAAATTTGCTCCTTTGGCTCCAAATATTTGCTCTCCAACTCAATAGGTAAAAATGGTGAGTCCAAAATCCCTTTTATAAGTTTTTAAAATGCAATTTTTTTTTAAAATTTCATTTTGTTCGGTCTCATGTGACTTTTAACTTGGGAGCTTGGAGTGTTGAGAATGGTTTGCTTTTCAGGACATTTTCGACATTTTTGACTTTTTCGAGGCGGTTCCATGACTGCTGACCCGTCATGGCAGGTATCGTTTTTTCACTAGCATATAGGTTAGGGACATCATTTTTCCGTTGCATCATGCATACTAGCCTCCATCTTTCGATACATCTGCCATAGGGTCGATACCATCGTGTTTTGGTTCGTAATCCATCTTCACTCGCCGATTTTTAAAATCATGACATGATGGTAGAGCCATCCTTTACATGGGCATCGTATTTAGCACCTCACTGACATTTGTTGCCCATGCTACTTCAATTTGAGTAGGCTAGGGAGTTCTCTGTAGTCCCGCCATGACTTATGCATCGAAGACTCATTCCTCTCAGCTTCTTCGTTTTGTTCTGGCCTTATACCCTAGAGGCTCCTTTGTGTTGAGTTGTACTACTGCATTGCATGTTCACCATTTGCACCCTTTGGCCTAGAGCCGGCTTCACTTGTACTCGTGTTTAAGCCAACTTTTGACCATGACGACTGCAAAATACCTTTGACTACTGCAACTTGACACACCTTGACCCGTGGAAGGAACATACCTTTGAGTGTCACTGACCAGTTTTCGCCTCCCTACATTAGGCATAGGAATGTTCCATTCCCAGGAACTAGATCATCTGTTTCATCGACACTCATTCCTTCCACTATACCATAGCATTCTTTTATTCTTTTTCAAGCTTAACAGAAAAAGACAAAAAAATTAAATATTCCAAAAAGAGCAGGAACGGGACAATATTTCCATTTATTATTGGCAACTAGAGTTAGTCATGTCGCCCTTGAACAAAAGCACTCAAATCAAAGTGTTACACAGTAAAATGTCATTGCCATCATGTCAGTCTCCCTACTGTGTTGTGAAACCACATTCACCTATGCTCATGCTCCTCAAAATGGCTAAAAAACCCTCTTTGCCTAAGTTAAATGTATCATCGCGCCTGTTTATTGAATAACCGCGCTGACAGGCGGAGGCCAGTGTTACTGCTGCGCTGCCAGCGCGGAAGCACACGTGTTTTCCGCGCTGGTCCAATTTTACGGACAACGCACCCTCCGTTTTTCCTGTTGCGCGCTGATCGGACCTCCTCTACAGTGATCTGCGATGTTAGCGCGCCAGCTTAGTGCCTCACCCGCGCTAATCCTGTTTGGGCGAATTTGTTCTAACAACCAACCTTCCAAATCCCTCCAGACTTGGTTGTTAGCATTGTTGAGGTCGCCATCCTTTCTCTGGCATGTCTGTTCGACTGATCATCCACTTATCTTGGGGGAAAGCTCACCCTTTACCTATTCATGGAGACTCCTTCTCCTTTATAAGCCTCCTCCATTGCCCATGAGCAGCTAGTTTGGAACATATAGACTTTGATTGAGGAATTCTTAGTGCATTAGTGCTGCTCTTTGTAGGCATTTTGTGTGTTGTGTGAGGATTGCTTTTGAGCTTGAGGAAGGTTATGAGCTTGTTGCCTTGTATGTGAGAGAGAGACCTCTTTGACTTGGGAGATTTGCTTCAAAGGTGAATG